>JABUQX010050061.1:25000-38352 GCA_015478945.1 Trachelipus rathkii
AAGTGAGAGAAACAGAGATGAAATATGAATGTGGAGAAAACAGAAATAATGAGAGTAAGTAGGGAGGAGGAGGAGAGCTTCTCGATAGTGGAGGTGGTAGACAGTAGAGAGATTAAAATGGGATAGATATAAATATCTAGGAAGCACACTTGGAAGAGAAGGGGGGGGTGCAAAGGAAATTACGAGTAGGATTGAGCAGTATGGCAGGACTGTAAGAACAGTATACCCCATCTTTGAAAGATAAATATATGGACAAAGAGGTGAAGAGAGCAAATATACGGAGCGAGTGTTGACGCCGATACTGTTGGATGGGGCGGCAGAGACTTGGAGCATGACAGGGAGAGAGGAGAGTAGAATTCAGGCAGCGGAGAGATGAATGTGTAGAGGACAGTGATTGGAAAGACGAGAAGAGAAAGGGTGAGAAAACGAGACAGAGGGGAAGCGTTTGGTGAAACCCATTGATGAATAAAGTGGGACACAGCCAGACTGAGATGGTGGGGTACCTGGAGAGGTGATGCAGGAGAGAGAGTTGGCCAGGCAGGAGGTGGAAGCTGGAGACCGGAGGAGTGAGACCGAGGGGAAGGCCGCGGAAGAGGTGGGAGAGACACATTAGAGGATTCATTGAGGAGACACCAGTTGCCTGCAATGGATGAGCTGATGGTGGATGGGATCGGTGAATGGATAGAAAAAGAACAAGATGGAAGAGGAGGTTCGGCCCCATGACAGCTCGTAAGTACTGAAACTGGCGAAAGGATCGTATATATATATTATATGATATATATATATATATATTATATATATATATAGTATATATATATATATATTCTCTATATATTATATTTATATATATATATATATTATATATATATATAAATATATATATATATATATATATATCTTATATATATATCAGTATATTTTATATATAATATATATATATATATTAAGTATATATATATTATATTATTTATTTTAATTTTATATATATTATAATATATTATTATATATACTGTAGCTATTATATAGATAATTCATGTCATGTCCATGTCCATCACTAATATGTTAATATATATATAAGTATATATTATATAATAATGTATAATATATGTATATATATATTATAGTATTATATATACTATATATATATGTAGTATATTATAAGTTATATAATTTTTAATATAACTTCCAAGAGTAAACATCCGCATCCCGCTCGCAATCCCGCCATTCCTTCATCCTACTTGAATATCCTCATCCGCATCCCATCATCTTTAAGATCCGCATCCGGCTCCGCAAACAGTCAAATTTTGACATCCGGTCCTTACTAATATTACTATATATATATATATATATATATATATATTATATATAATATACTATATAGTAATATATATATATATATATATATATATATATATATATATATAGTATATAATGATTTATTTATATATATATATATATATATAGATAATATATATATTATTATTTATATATATATATAATATACTAATATATATATAGTATATATATATAATCCATATATAATATTTTAGATATGTATATATATTTATATAATATAATAATATAACTATATATATATATACTATTTATATATACTATATATATATATATTATATATATATATATATAATATATAATATCTTATATGTATATATATGATATATAATATAGTATATATAATTATATATATATATTATATACTAATATAGTATTTATATAGTATAATATATATATATATAATATAATATATTACTAATATATGTATATATATTGTATATGTTATATATATATATATATTATATTATATATATATACTACTATATATATAGTATTATATATATATATATATATATATATTATATATTATTATATATATATATATTTTTATTATAAATATTTATATATATATAATATACTACTATATAATTATATTATATATATATATATTATATAATATATATTATATACTATATATATATATATATACTATAGTATATATAATTATATATAATATATAATTTATATATATATCTATATACGGTATATATATATATAGATATATACGGGTATATATATATACTATCATTATATATTATAACTATTATAAATATATATATATATTAATTATGTATACTTATATATAGTAAATTATCTGATTAATATTATTATAGATATATATAAATAGTATATAGTAGTATATATATATATTTTATAATAGGTTTGTTTTAATAACAGTAAACATCCAATGAAAGAAGTTGAGCTTGGGTTGAAACTTAAAAGGAGATGATTATTGATTATTACTTTTGAGACAGTCCGTTAATAAGTTTACAAGGAAAAATTTGTTTGAGTCGGGAGAATTGCGATGTCGTTTGAGAGAACAGAAAAGTTAGGAAAAGACCGAGTAGAATCCGCAGGAGGCGTAACAGCTTGAATTAAGTTTGCGCTGTTTTTTTATTTTAAAGTGTTAAAAGTTTTGACGATTAAATTTTATGGTTTGCTATTTTGTGCATTTGAAAACAAATCCGAGGCTGGTGATCGGGCAGATTCAGGCTTTGTTTTACCTCGGGGAATTGGCGTGATCGGCTCGTCCATGTGAAGGGAGGTCCACAGGAGCTAGCCAGATTGCATTATCTTGGTGAGTTTCCTGACTGGAGATGTTTGAAGAGTGCGACTGGAGCTGCGAGGAGGATTGACCAAAATTTGATCGAAGAGATCCGACGAGGAACTGAGAACGAGGTTTTTTGGGTTTGTTATTGCCATTTGCACTGTGATTACCTGGGGTGAAGTTTAATTTTATTGTTATCTGTACATGGAGAATCATGACCAAAATTATACCGTAGAGGTGGGTTTGTTATAGGGTTTCAAAGTATAGTAGAAATTGTTTTAAGGTTGATGTTGCATTTTGGGAGGAGTAAGGTTACACAGTTTATCGATGGAGATTAATTAAGGTTTGTTAAAAGCTACAGGAATTGTTAAATGACACAATTAAACGAGTTTTTTGTATAAAGAAATTGTTTAAATAAAAAATGATACTGATTTTAATGCTTTTAAGAAAATGATGTTTACTTGATTTAAATTATATTTTCCGAAAATTCTTGTTTATTTAACTTTCTCTCATTATTGTTGTAACCTAAAGGTGTATGTTTAAGTAAATGAAAAAGCCCGATTTGTTACATTGGTGGCTCCGTAGTGGTTGGGATCGGGCTCTTGAAGGAAGTTGTGGCAATGATGGAGGGGATTGTTTTATTATTGTCGGAATTATGATTTTTTTCTCCTATTTTTTGGGTTAGGTTTGCGTTTTTTCGGCTTTAGGTTTGCGATGGCAAACTTGAAAAGGGCAGTATATAATAGGAGTTATGCAGTAGGAGCAAACCAACTAACAATGAAAAGTTGATCTTGGGTTTGAAACTTAAAAAAGGGAGATGATATTTGATTATGTTACTTTTTTGAGAGTAGACGTTCGTAATACGTTACAAGGACAAAATTGTGTTTGAGTCGGGAGGGAATTTGCGATGGTCGTTGGAGGGGAACATAACGTTAAGAAACGACAAGTAGAAATTCCGCGGATGCGTTGTCGGCTCACAGTTGAATAAGTTTGCGTTCTTTTTAAAGGTAGACAGTTGTGAGCGAATTAAATTTTATGCGTTTTAGCTAGTTTGTGCATTTGAACAGGAACGAATTCGAGGCTGGTGACGGCAGATTATCGGCTTTGTTTACCTTGGTGGGGAATTGGTGGGATCGACTCGTCGGGTGGAGGAGGCTCCACAGAAGCTAGCCAGATTTGCATTGATCATAGGTGGTTCCTTGACTGAGATGCTTTGAGAAAGTGCCGACTGGAGCGCTGTAGTGGATGTGACCAAAAATTTGATGGAGGAGAGATCCGGCGTGAACTGAGAGACGAGAGGCTTTTGGGCTTTCGTTATTGAACAATGTTGCACCTGTGTTACTTGTAAGTTTTTTTTGTTATTGTTGGAATCATGAACAAATATACTACGTAGGAGATGTTTGTTATTAGGGCTTAAAAGTTACAGGAAAGTGTTTAAGGCTTGCTGTGCCTTTGAGAGTAAGTATAAGGGTTATCATGGACATTATTAAGGTTAAAGCTACAGGAATTGTTTCTTTATGGAAATTGATAATTGCTCATTTTTGTTGTATAAAGAAATGTTTATTTTATATAATACTTATTTTAATCTTTTAAGAAATGATTATTTATTGGATTTTAAAGTCGGTGTCTTTGAATTATATTTACGAATTTTGTTATTTTAATGCCTGTTTATTTTATGTTGTAAAAGCACATTTTGGTGCAACATCCGGTTTTTCAAACTTGACGTCTCAAGGTTAGGGTTTTTAAGGTCGTGAGACCGAATTTAAGGTCTGGAGACCGGTTTCGGAGGTTTGAATCTGAACTCAGAGGGGGCATTTTTGGTTTCCTGGAAAGGATTTAAATTGATCAGTAGATCATTTTTAATGAATATCCAATCGATTGATGTTTTTTACCCCAAATCGACGTTTAAATCGTCTTTCTAGTTGCTCTGGTTGGCTGGTTTATTACATTGAAAAATATAATCGATAAAAAATCAATTAGTATTATTAAAATTCAGCGAGTATATTGTCTCTTGTCAGTAATGTGCCAACTCCCGCGCTACAATCTAGAAATATCTTTAAACTTTTATGCATTTAGTATATAATATATATATTATATATATTATTATATATATATATCTATATATATTATATATATTATATATATTATATATATATATATATATATATTATATATATAATATTATATATAATTATCGTGTTAGACTTATCGTTATCGTCATAAAATTTTGGGCACTGCTAATGTGGTGGGACGTAACCTCATCGTAGACGAGATTACGTATCCGTGCGCCCCACCGAGAGGGGTGCTGGCCCCCCAAAAATAGGAAATGATCGTTAGAAGGGCTTGAAATTTGGGAGAAAGAAGTTGGAGCCGTATGTCCGTGACCCCCAGATGAGTTTGAGGGTCATATGGAGGAGTTCCCTCCTGAAAAAAAAAGAAGAAGAGCACAGAATGCAAAAACAGAGGAACGGGAGATGCAGTGGGGGAAGAAGGAGTCGGGAGACTGGCTGCATCTACCTTACTGTAATAAGAAGAGAAGGAAGTAGTCTGAGTCAGAGGAAGTCGGAGTTGACACCGGCACCGGGTGCTGGAGCCGATGCAGGTGTGGTGCTGGATTAATAAATATTCGTTTAGCCCCATATTGGTTGTCCCCTATATATGTTTATACGTCGTGGAACCATCGGAATATGATGACTGGAATATGATGATATAATTTATACGGTCCTATTCTCTCAGTTGAAGTTGAATTCATAAATAAGCCTTTAACGAATTTGCATCTAAATATGAACTCTTATCCAATCAGGGCCCTCTTAACCGCTAGGCAACCTAGGCAAATGCCTAGGGCGGCAGAATATATGAGGGCGGCCGCTAGGTGGCTAGACACGCGGCCAGACAACGACAGCAAAAACGAAAAAAATAAACTTATATATATTATATAATATATATATATATATATATTATATACTATATATATATATATTATATATATATGTACGTATATATATATATAACTTAACATAGTATATATATAATATATATACATATATATATATATTATATATATGTATATCTATATTAATAATATATATATATACTATATATATATACTATACTTATATATATATTATATAGTATAATATATAATATTAACTATATATGTATATATATATATAGTATATATATATATATTATATATCACTTTATATATATACTATATATATACTAATATATATATATTACTCCTAATATATATAATAATATATATCTATATAGCGTATATTATATATACTAGCTACTAATACTATATATATATAAATCTTTTACATTGCTTTAGGTGACATTTTCTTTCTTTGCTAGGGCGGAATGAATGGTTAAGAGCGCCCTGCCTCCTGCTTATGTTATTATGTGCCGTCTCCTCTCCTCTCTCTCTCTCGTCTCTCTCCTCTCTCTCTCTCTCTCTGCTCTCTCCTCTCTCTCTCTCTCTCTCTCTCTCTCTCTCTCTCTCATCTCTCTCCGGCACCACTATTTTATAAACTAAATTTTTCCTTCAACTTCTCTAACAGATTATTTATTTGGTTGTGAAGATCTAAATCAGGGTTGTGATGATGCTGCTCACACGATAGGGATTCTTACTGTGCACGTGACTGTTTCGACTCTAACATTTGCAAGAATTGATCTAGAATATCAACTCGTCTTTATATTAGTCTTAAACACATACAACTTATTAACTTGCAGTTTCTCTTTTACTTGTATATACGAAGGAGACATTCCATAAGCTAAAGATTTGTTTTATACGAACCATGTTCACTCACCAAAGGTTATATCACAACTGCTCCCTTATCACTATGCGTCATAATGAATGACGTCACTGCATTATGAGACGCTGATTAACTCATTACGTCCAATTCCAGTTTACGGATTATGATAAAAAATTCTAAGGAGTATTTCGGTACGTGTTTAAATCAGAAGAGATGGGAGATGGTGCCAAAGTCCATGATATTTCATTTTCTTACTGCGTGTCATAGCACAAAGACTGTTCTCAATAGCTGATAATAAGTGAATATTATTTTATATATTTCATCTTTTTGTAAGTTTTTTTGTTTTGTTTTTATAAGTTTTATTTTGTTTAATTTTTGTCAGTTGTTAAGCTTTTATTTATTTTAAAAGTTTTATTTTACATTTATATTTTGCTTAATGTTTTTATTATTTTTAAAAAAAATATTCTACATTTATTTTTATTTTTATTTATTTATTTTCTCGGTTTCCGACTTCTTCTGTTTCTTTCTTCATACTTCCTCCATCTTCCTCTCTTATGCATTCTATGCGTTTGTCTTTTTTTTTTTTCTCTGCCTCCGGCTCTGGCTCACTGCTGCGCATCACGAGCCTGCTCAGTTTCTGACTTACTCTTATTCTTTCTTCATCCTTCCTCCATTTTCCTATGCTGCGAAGTCTGTGCATTTTTTCTTTTTTCTTCTCGGAACCCTCCTGGGGTGCTCAATACCCTTGGAGGTTATGAAACCCTCAAAATCAGTTTCTACATATTCATAAACATAATGAAAGACACCTCATTTGACCTATTAAATGGATATTTCAAGATTTCAACTCCGTTTCCGGCTCAATGATCCGGCACATGAGCTTACTCAGCCTTCGTTTCTTCCCTCGGCTCCGAATCCTTAGCCGAATTCTGTCGACTATTTCTTTTCCGTCTACCTACGGCCATTTTTATGCTTAGGGCTCAGCGCCCCTAGGGGGGTGCAGCGGTATGAAACCTCGGCTCCGGGAAGCAGACACTATCATCGGTAGGGTTAGCAAATTTGGTGGGGTTACAATGTTTCTAAGACCCATAAATTGAGGGGGAAATAAATCCTGCCCTGTGATTGTCCGATCAGTGACTTCATCATCTTCTCGACCAATTACAACCGTTTCATATATATATATATATTATATATATATATATATATCATTATTAGACATAGTTATATATATTTATATATATATATATACAGTATTTTCGATATATGAATTATCGTGCGGTGAGAGATATATCTTAGATTATCTATTATGAATCGATATGCGTCACTCTCGACCCTAGTGAGAATCGGATATGTCTGTCTGTGTGAGTTACATTCACTCACCTTCTCTCCCCAGACTGGGTAAGGTGGGCGTAGCATGCACTGGAATCGGCATGACATTGCATTCCTTGGGCAAAGGTAAGCGTAGTGGGCAACCGAACCCAAACTACCACTGTCCCTTTAGTCGGCCTTCTACGACACGAAAAACATACGTTGTGGGCAATTCTTCTCCCCCACACAGAGGGATATAAGGATAGGGATGTTTCTGTAGATATGTTGTCCTAGAAAGAGGGGTGTTGGATATAAGTATCTGTGATATGGGCATGGGATATAGGTTGATGTCTGTAAGTGTACATACGACAATGCGGAGAGAAATGCGGAACACAGTTAGGCACTGGAATCGCCAGGCAACCTTACACCACCATAAGCCAAAATGGGAGGTAATCTCATCGCTGTGAGCTGCGCTACTCTCTCTCTCTCTCTCTCTCTCTCTCTCTCTCTCGTCTCTCTCTCTCTCTCTGCTCTCTCTCTCTCGGCTCTCTCGTCTCTCTCTCTCTCTTCTGTCTATATATATTTTATTATAATATATATATATATTATATATATACTATATATATATATATATATTATATATATATATATATTATATATATATATAACTATAATATATATATTAAATTTAATTATTATCGTCTTTCGTAAGCAAGTCCTATTTTAAATTTAAACATGTCTACGGCTTATCGCTGGTGTATCGGCTATAACGTTGGCGAGTCATTCATGATAGCCCGGGTTCAATACTACCTTTAAAGAGTTGCAATAACTGTATTTTTACAATGATTTCACAACCAAATGTCATAGAAAGATGATTTAAATGCCAATATGGAGTAACTGATCGTGAGGAATCGAATGGAACCATCAGAAATGTTCTACCAATCTTTGCGGGGTCAAGCCTCTGAGTTCAATTTCAAAAAGTTTCGAAAACTGTTTTCCCGGCCTTGGAAAACGCGCCGTCGCCCTAGATAGTGGTCTTGTTGCCTTGGAAAGGCGTCATCGACCTCGAAAACGGGTTACCTGGCCTTTGAAATCCAAAATTTGACTTCTCATGCGTCAAAAACCGAATGTTACAAATGTTGCATTGCAACATCAGGTTGCAATATTTCTGCTACTTGTTTCGCGTCCTGTACTACTTACCACTGGCTTAACTCTGGTAAGATAAAAATTCTGCAATTACTAATTATCGAAAATGAACTACCACCGAAAAGGAGAGAGTCAGAAAGACATTGGCCTCTTTTGACGAGGACCCAATCTATCTCCTATTTCATCAATCCCTATCCCAACCTCCACCCATTTTAGATAACGGATAAAAGAAATCGTATGAGTTTGAATTATGTTAAAGGAAATTATAGTTTAAATGTAAAACTTTCATCATAAAGTCTATTCAGCTTTACTTTGTATATTGTTCCATTAAAGAATAGTTCGTTCGGAACACTTCTGAAGAAGAAAGTTAGATAAAGGAGATAAAATTGACTCAATTTAAAGTATTTTACCTCATTCACCTTTCGACAACATCACTTGACCTCCTTTTTACCATTTGAACATAAAACAATTATTTTATCAGCCATATTTTAAATTCATTCTGTTGTACATTGTCACTACTTAACGCAATGGTAAATTAATTGCATGAGTTATGTAATAAAATCATTTGTTTTTCCTTCTTCTGTTAATTTTCATGTTTAGCTGCAGCGGCAATCATGGTTCCGCTAATTCGCTAACAGCAGCAGGAGACCAATTGGTGAAGCTAACTTTAAATCCGATAATCCTAAAATCATACATGTTTGTTCTGCTAGATGAGAGAGTTTGTAACTATCAATCTAGTGCAATATTGGCTGGAGAAGAAGAGAAGAGCTGTCTACAGGGTGATGACCCAGCTAAAGCTGCAGTATTTTGCCGATTCTGAGGTTTGAATCCTGAAGAAGTATGCTCAAGTAATATCCATTGTTGTCATGACTTGGATAAGATTAGAGGAAGGGGTGGATTTCAGACTTATCTCGGGAGCATTCTGCCAACTGCAGCTGCTGCAATCATGAAGTTGAATTATGGCAATTCCAAAGAACTCGTGTAATACAGTCTTCTGGTGGACGTGAGACTGATAGGCATCACGGAAAGGTTGGGCTCCTCCTTCAAGATCAGCTGGCCACTACCTTCCACTCCAGGTTTAACCTGTTCTTTCTAGAGAAATAAAGACACAGCCAACTTAACAAAGAAAAGGCAATGGCGACCGCAGTGGAGTCAATCATGAAGGAGTCAATTGAAGATACCAACAGCAACACCACCATTAATGAGGACGAGAAGCATAAATTCTTCAGAAGTATCACTCAGCTTTATGAGAGCAAAGGTCACACGTCACAGAAGTCCAAGGAATAGAGCTTTGTGAAGATCTGGCTAAGAGTCAGATCAAATAATGTCTTAATGCACGTACCTTGTTGTGTGACCAATTATTATTGATCGACCTCTTCGTCAAGAACAATAAAACCACTCCATTCACTTCTACAGGTGAGCGCCTATTCTCAAGAAAAAAAGTAGGACATATTGAGGTCCTAGGGAGACACCCTGTTAGATGTTCAGTATAATAGGCTGATGATGTTCATTAAAGGTAATTAGCATTATGTCGAGAATATGAAGAAAGAAGAGAAGCAGGAAGTCAAGCAGAAAGAATGTTTTGTGCTCTAAATAAACTTTATTTTAAATGTTAGCTAATGTTTAATTCACTTGTTCATTTAATTATTTATGTAAACCTTAGTCATTATCTGACCTTGTCATCTTATACCATTATGGAAAACTTGAACTGAACTATAACACATTAAAATTTCATTTCTCATTAGGGGTTTTTGAGTCCCCCCAAAAAAACACAAAAAAAAAAAAAAAATAAAAAACTGCATAAGCAAACTATTTCTCATCCTAAATGTAGTGCAGAAACTATGAAGAAAGGTTTTATTGTTTAATCTGTTTAAAAGTTTATCGGTTTAGCCTATATAAATAAATTTTTTAGGTAGCGGACAAGTGATTATTATTAAAGCTAACTTTTCATTTAGTTGTACCACCACTGTTCAAATGGAATTTGTTGATAGTGAATGTAGCTGAATTTTTTTTCATTTACCATTGCTTTCAAGGGAGATAGCTGAAAAACTTGGATTTGTATCCTTGATTCTGAAAAGTGGTTACAATGAAAATATCGTAAGGTTCTAAAGGGTCATATGTCATGTCCATTGTCCAATTCACTTCTGAATGTTTCTTTCATTTGGGTAATAAGTTTTGTAACATACCATCTGCAGTAAAACGTATATCTCTACATCTTTACGATAACCTTCACTTCAGTAGCAAAATGGCATAAAAATGGAAGAATATTTTAGTTATTTCTTCATTGTTTTTTCAGATTCAATTAATGATGATCCAATTTTCATTGCCGGGGTGAACTTTTGGGTGGACTTTGCCGTGACCTTGGGGGGGTGACCTTTTGACAGACCTTTGGTGACCATTCGTGGACCTTGGGTACCTTTGGTGAACCTTTGGTGAGCGCTTGGTCCTATGGACCTTCTTCTGAGTGGGTCTGGGGTCTGACCCAAAAGGTTTTACCTCACTTTGTTAATTATTAATATATTCTATTGCTAATTTTAAATATTTCCGAATAATTGAAAAAAAAAACTTATTCTTCTTACTCTAAAACAAAAAACAACGAAAAAAAAAAAACAGCCTTTTTTATTTTCTCTGAAAAAAGAATAAAAAACACTGCTTCCTAAGCTAATTAATATTAAAGTAGTTAACAAAAAAAAAGCGAAAGCGAAATTTTTACCACTTGAAAATATTGCGGGACTACGACAAATGTAATTAATGCATAATTTATAAAAAAATACAAAACCGAAATTTTTACCACCTGTAAATATTCGCGGGTGAAGAACTTCTCTTACATTATCGCAAATATTATTATGAAAAAGTACAGTGTTAAGTCTTCTAATTAATAAAAGCAAAAAACGATATCATATATACTATATATATATATATATATAGTATTATATATATATATATATAATATAATATATATATATTATATTATATATATCATATAATTATTATAATATAATATATAATATTATCTATATTATATATAATATATACGTAAAAAGGGGGAAAATGGGTAATTTTTTGTTAGCCAATATTATACTGCGCGAGAAGGAAAGAAATGGGGAAAAGAAGTGAAAAGGAAGAAATGAGGGGATCAATTGGGCGCAAGACTTCAATCCCTCTCATCTGGGAGGCGATATCCTCTTCCCCGCTTCTTCTCAGTTCCCTCCTCAATAATCTCGACAACTTTCCCTTCTCCTCCGAAGGCAATTACTCCAAATTCAGTGCCGAGGTTCTTTATATCTCCCGTCCCTCAACGCCTTACCTTGTCTCCTTTACTATTTCTTATTCATAAGTTATCTGAAAAATAATATTAGTAGAACGAAACCTCACGTACACAACTTTTTGTTGAACTTATCTTTTTTAGACTTCCCCCTTAATGGGTTACTGCTGCTGTTTTTTAATTTCTGCCATCTTTAACTCTACCGCTCAATATGTTTAAAGACTAATGATAATTATAGACAAAATTTTTTCTAAACTCGGAATTTACTAACTCTGTAGCTATCGTTTGTCCAAATAAAAAAAAATTAACTTTAAGATAACATAATTAATTATTTCAAAGCTGTTAATTGCATATTTTCTTATTGTTACTCGAAAAAACTATTAATATATTATATCATATGAAAATAAATGATTGTATAAATTTTTTGTGATTAATTTTGTCTAGTAGTTTTGCTTTAAAAAAAAACAAATCTAAAAAATACATATATAGTAAAAACTCTAGCAGGTCTACTCAAAATTTAAATTATTTATATATTTCTATATATTAAGCTAAGACTGTCTCATGACAGAAAATTCTCGGGTTGTTCTATTTTACTTTTCAATCACAAAAGTACGAGCGATAGTACCGCCAAGACTTCGTCGCTCTCTTGCTTTGGTACGAGGGCTTAGTTTTTAAATTGATTTCTGTAATATTGGTCGTCGATATTCTAATTTCGAAATTGTTAAGCATCACCTCCCTTCTTGTAGACTTATCCTGATTTTCTTAAACAAAACTTAAGAGCCTCGACAGTAAACCTTATCCAGTCTCACCTTACTGTTTCCGGAAAAAAATTTCAAATTCCGGCCAGAATTCCGGTACACCTCTAATATTAGTACAGAACAAGAATTAAAAGAAGCTATTTTATTGAACAGATTGCAGGGATCAATATTAGTACAAGCACAGATACTTATAAAAGATTAAGTTAACATTGGCTCTTCTGTCACCAACACCGTTACGAATGAGACCAATCCTAGATCCCAAAACCAAGAGCTAGACTTCATTAAGTGTTAACAAAAGGAATTAACCAGATTTAGTAAAGTTTAAGATGAGTCAACTAAAGCAGACTAAAAGGTTCTTCAGTGCTTGTTATTCTATAAAATACAAATCAGAGTTGTTCTTGATATAGTTTAGATTAATAAAGACCCGGAGCCACTTCTTCCAGCTATTCTATATGAGACCTAATATCTAATATTATTTATATGTTAATAATTACAAT
>JABUQX010050062.1:0-32500 GCA_015478945.1 Trachelipus rathkii
GCTCTACTATACTTGTACTATACATGGATTTTTATTAATAAGCACTATAAAATAGCCCTAACCTAAATAATATACAGTGACCCCTTTCCCCAATGCAAGTGGCTCATTTTCCCCACAAAAATTTTTTGACAATTTTTAAAACATTTAAAAAATGTTAATGTGCATCTTTCCAAAAACTTTCTTAAATAAAAAACTTTGCTTCAATTATATATGTCAGATAATGCTGATTTTTGATCCTGTATCAAAGGCCAAAATTTTGACATTTTGGCTCTTTATCCCCCATTTGATGGTATATACTGAAAATAAATGCTAATTTGTATTTTTGAAGAAAATTTCAAAAATGTCTTTAAAATTAAATTTTTGTTTTATGAATGCTTAATATAAATATCTTAACCAAAAAAGTTATAAGAACATTAATATAAATGATGTAAATACTACATAATATAAATATTTTAACCAAAAAAGTTATATGAACATTGATATAAATGATGTAAATACTACATAATATAAATATTTTAACCAAAAAAGTTATTAGAACATTAATATAAATGATGTAAATACTACATAATCAAAGCAACTGCTAAAATATTGCTTTTAAAGTTGGAAAAACCAATAAAGCAAAGAATTTCTTTTATTTTTAAACGGTTTTTTTTTCCACTCTGGTGAATGGTTTCATTCCTTATATTCATGACTGGCTTCTTTTACTGTCTGATCCTTTTCTTGGGGAACTAAGTTTAATATTAATTTAAAATTTTTTCTAGTAATTATTACAAAAATTTTGTTATTGACACTTCCCCTTCAGTAGATTCCTCCCGCTGACTTTGAAGATTTTCATTGCAGCTCGATATCTTTCTCATTAATAGCTTTTTTAAAATGTTAGCAATTTAGGAACTTCAAATGTCTTTTCAAATTAATGTTCTTAGTGCATTTTTATCCAAGATGGCAAAATAACTAATTTTTTCTTCTCATAGTTTTCCATCACCATAATCAGTAATCACACCATATATTTACTTTTTCATCAGAAACATGTTTTACACTCAAAAACAATAGATTTACTAAGTGCCTTTATTTTCATCCTGAAGGTTTTTTTTATAATTGTAAATTATAAATTTTGTAGATATCTATAACTGTAGGGGATAATGTATATGCCAAGTTCTGAAAAGAGCACTATCCCAAGATGATGAAGGTAACACCTATCCAGAAAGAAATATTTAATGGAAAGTATTGGACATTACATAACTAATCTGAATGAGTTACACATAGAAGATGTTAGAAAAGATAAAATTACGTTTCACAATTTTACGACCTCACACAGCTTCTATCATTACGGATAACGAAAAAGAAATGTGGAATCAAAAGGGATTTACAAAGATATAGCCAAACTAATGAGAATAAGAGAGCAAGAATCTCCAATCCACCTCTAACAACCAATGCATCACCAAGACGATAACTAGAGTATTAAAAAGAAAAGGAGAGTCGATCTTGAATCGAGAAAGATACCTCCATGGGTTTTGCCTATTGAAGCATGACTAGCAAGCAGGAGATATCGTACCGCCTCCACACTCAGCTTGCTCACTGATATAGTTAAAAAATCTTCATGAGAATCGTTAGAGATTGTAGATGTAAATAAATTCTTCAATTAATGAATTAATTTGTGTTCATAACCTTAGGTTTAAGTTTTTTTATTTTTTCTATTAGCAATACCAAAATACACATTTTACCCTTTCTATTTTTAATCTTTTAGTATGAACATTTTCTCATAATCTTAATTGTAATCGGAACCGATGTATGTCGTATGATTTCGCACATGTTAGTATTATCTTGAGCAGATGCAGTCAAAATATAATAGTGCTTTGGTATTCAGACTAAAAAAATCTATATAAAAATTAGAAATCAATTTTAATTGGTTACTCGGAGTGATCGTTTTGTTTAATTATTATAAATATACTTTATGGATATAGTAACATGTTTTTTTATTATTATTTTTTATTTTAAAAAAGAAAACAAATAAAATATCGAAATAAATTAATATTAATATTAGAAATAATAAAAAAATATAATCAGATTGTTTATTTAATATTAAGAAAATCTTTTATTATTAATTTAAGTATTAGCTTAAGCTATATAATTAGCTTGCTTTTTTATTTTTAATTTTATCTTAAATTGTGACGTTTAGATTAGCACTTATAAGCTAATATAATAGCTATGCTTTTTATTTTAACTTTCGGAGATTTTTTATATTCAGATATATTCGAGCGCGAGTATACTAAATGTGACTTTGAATTAATATCATAATCTTTAGCTGATACAGCTTTATTAAATATTAATTAGCCCTCATGCTATAACAATCCTATTAATTCTCTAGATGTTTTAAGGACTTCCATGATAATCAGAAATGCTAAATATTTATAAGAGTTTCGTACTAATTTCACTTTAGATTATTTTTAATGGTTCTCTTATTTTAATATAAATACCAAGGAATGTGTTTAACGTCGGATTACTAGTCTGTACTCTGCTTGAGTATGAAATCCCAGAGGTATATCCAGATATATCAGGAAAACGATATAAAACATACTTGATTCCAATTATTATAAAATATTTTAAAAGAGATATACCGTATAAAGCTCAGTTAACGGATCCCAATATAGCAACTAACTTTTTTACAAAAAAAAATGCAATTTTGAATCCTGACAATTAATTATTTAATTAATTTAAATCTCATTTTATCTATTATATCTTTAGTAGAAGACAAGGCGGACATACTAAACATAACATTGATATTAAAACGGAATGAAAGTAAAATGAAAATCACATTTCAGACTGTAAATAGAATAGATTGGTTATAGTGAGAAGGCATGATAGTGCCCGGATGTGGGAGAAGAGATTGAGAGAGGAGAGGGGGACGGGGGTGGGGGGCCGTCCAGTTTTTGCATTACTTCTTTTCTACCTGCAGTCTTACTCCCATCTCCACTAACAATTAATGAAGAGACAAGACTCCCTTGAGCCAGGTCATCATTTTGTATACTCCGGTGAAGTAATTTTCATAAGAAGGATATCTTTGAACTTGATTGTATCTTTAGAATGCCCATAAAACAGAGAAAATTAAAACCCTATTTTAGACCACTAAAAATGATAGATACTTGTAAAAGATAAATTATGCCTGCGTTAAATGATAATTTTATAATATTTCTATTCAACGAGCGCACAAATGGGAATTTCAACTCATTAAAATTAGAACTAAAGTAGATATCCTTAAAATTAGCTTGACATTATAAAAAGTCCTTTTCACACATGGATCCCCTCATACAGAGAGTATAGATCACGTAATATACATAGCGCTTTCGAATTGGTGAGGTATGTAATCTACTTTCTTAATGCATAGCCTTATTTAGATAAGCCTCTTGACGAGCGTTACGGTGCAGTTACAAAGCCAGAAATAAAATTTTTTGAGAAAAAAGATAAATATAGTGAGGAAATTTTCGGCGAGTACTTAAATTTCATATATATGTATTAAATGAGCTATAAAGAAAAACCGAAGCTCCTGAAAAGTCTCAAAATATCCACGAACATTAACGAATTTCAAATTAACCTACAAAAATTAACTAATGAGCATTCAAAAAAGCAATAGATCACTAGCAACTCTAGACTACAACATCTTAATCAATACACTGTTTAGGTTCATATCGCAACAAATGCATTGACATTTTACGCTCAGGATATTAAAGTTTAGACCAACATTAGTTAACAGTTTTAGCATGTATACTTATTGACACGTAGGTTTGAGTCGACAAGGTGAAAGCTTATTTTTATAATTGAGCAATTAGCTACAAAACAACGATAACTAATTGGATTCAACTTCCATTCACCCATCTTTTTGTTTACCATACATACTTAGAAATGACACAAACAACTAAACTACATCCTATCATACCATTAGAAGCAACAACAATACCATTCATTTTATGACATACTCATGACTATAAAATACACCACTAACCCACCAAGATGATTTACATACCTGAATATCAAAATGATTTTCAGGAGAAATTATTTATTATTACATGAAATTACTGTTACTTTGTTTTATTTATAAATTCAAGATATTATTCTTGAAAGATTTCTAAAACAAGAAAACATTTGTCACAAGGATGTTTAACATATTAATTAACAACTAAGCAAAGTAGAAACACAAATTTTCCAACATTATATGGATCGTGCTTGTAAAATATTAATTCATGAATGACTTTCATATGACGTTACCGCAAAGTCCAATGTTTTGAAGTTTATAAAAAGTACAATATAAATGATTGGAAATATCCAGGGTGAAAACCAACACTATTCAAAATCTCTAAACTTTATATATATTATAATTGCTAACCATTCTATCTCTCTTATAGTATTTCATATGGAATACAACAATTTTAATACTTTTCCTAGGAAATATACAGTGAATATCATCCAAAGTTATAAAATATATTGTCTTTAGAAATGTTTATAATAGTAATAAGTTTCAGAGTTGCTAAATTAAGTTTCTTTCTCCATGATATTTTTGGTATTTTTAGATATATTTGTTCTTTTTCCATATATCCCCTTCTCTTATTATTATAAATATAGATTATCTATATGTAACTGCCTTAATATTTATAAACTCATTTGTGATTTTAAAAACTATTTTCCAGTAACATAGAATCGTAAAAATCATTAATCATTTTGCGATAAAGCTATCTTTAAAGTTTTTAATATATTTTAATTACTTAGTTTGTTTTTTGAAAAGCCTAAATTTTCAATTTCTAATTTTCCTTAGCAATATCCTTTATAATAGTTTTAATGTGTTAGTGGTGTGAATTGACCCCCTCTATATAAAAATTATCTTTCAATGACTAGTTGAATATATTGAGAATTTAATCATATTATTATGGGGGAAACATGTCAATCAGATGATAAACTAACAGTCTCACCCTATCGTCTAATACGAACCATAATCATATATATTATTATATATTATTTATATTTATAATATAACTATATTAATATATTTATATAATAGCTGGAGAAATATGCTCTGCCTAAATCTTGTGTCTTATCTTAATATAGTTATATAAAATCAATAAATAGCAATGTCATCCACAGTTTACATCCTTCAATAAACTGTACTCGAATTGTATGTAACAAATGTTTACCAGTGTATACGCGTAATGTTGCCTGCGAACCCTTTGATATTAGTAATCCAATTTCATTTTACCATACATTTCGTAATTACATTTATTGAACGTGTATTAACCGTTATATTACAGGATTGTCTTTTATGTATTCTTATGTCCATCACACTAAAATAATCCATATATTATATATATATATATTATATATATATTTATTAATAATATATATTATTAATAATATATATTATATTTATATTAATAATATATTAATAATAATATATATACTATATATATTAATGATATATATTCTATATAATATATATATACTTATTATTATAATATATATATTTATATTATATTATAATTTTATATTTAATATTATAATTATTAATATATATATAATATATATATATATATATATATTACTATATATATATTTTCGGTTAAGCTTCTGTTGAATATTTAATAAAGCGATGTCCTTTCTCCTCCTCTAAGGATCTGTAGTTTTCCCCCCTCCTGCTTAAGACACCAGTTCTTCGTAATTCTGGCTTTATCCTGAACGGACACAAATAAAATGCCGTATAGTTAGTGAGATTTTCTATATATTTTATTATTACAATTTTATGTAATATCTGAATTACTGTATTATATCATTTATCTCACTACAGTCACTTAAATCAGTTCCAACACATACATTCAGAACAACTATTATATACAGCAACATCTTCTCTCTCTTCTCTCTTTCTCTCCTCTCTCTCTCTCTCTCTCTTTCTCTCTCTTCTCTCTCTCTCTCTTCTCCTCTCTTCCTTCTCTCTCTTCTCTCTCTTCTTCTTTCTCTCTCTTGCAAAATAAGGTCCGGCCGCTTCTGGATTCAAAATTCATTCTTCACGTTGGCTTAAATATATCCTATATTGCGTTGATGACAAAGCATAGACTTTCTATAAAAACTTAGATAATTCTTCCCACTCTAATCCATGTGGTCTTCCTAAAATTTTTTCTAGCTCCTAAGGGCCAAGTAACTTCTTCCATCTCAAGTCCGCAAGGGCCAAGCCCTAGGTAGGTCATCATACCAAGAGTTTGAAGCTTTCGGAATGGCAACTGCGATCTGAAAGGCGAAACATAGTGCGATGTTGGGTACTGCTTGACGTACCTTAAAGTAGCCCTAATATATATATATATATATTTCTTATTTTTATCCATGGTTTGTAACCATGTTTGCCTTGTTCTACTAATTTTTTGATCTTCTTTAGGAAAATAGTAGATTAGTCACTTCCAGTTTTTAATCTGTTAAGTGAGCCAACCTATCATAAGTGGCCACCATTTTCTGCCTCAGTGGGCAAGAGGGACACGTATTCGCAAATAGTAAGTTTATAACCCTCACATTTTCCTTGAATATTTGATTACAGCTGCTTTTCTATTTGTAGATGTGTTACCGATGTTCCATGTGTTTTTCATCCTCTAATTCCATGTCTTCTTAATCAGATATCAGATCACAAACATTCAGAAGGAATATCTTTCGGATTCTTGTCACCTTAGTTGAGGGATTCCTTCTCACAGGGTAGGAATTTTGTAAATCATATTTACTTTCATGGTTTACATTTGTTTATTTTATGTATTCTGCTTTTTGGTTTATTTATTATTTATGCATCTTGCTCTTTTGTTGCTGATTAACGGAACATGGAATGTAATGCGCTTTCTACGTTACATTCCAGATTCAGGTGTCGGGATTTATCATTCTCTACAAATTATACCATTCCGGTGTCGGTATTTAACAGATTACACTATTCCGGTGTCGAGATTTATCATCCATCCTGATTATTACTAACCAGAAACGGAACTGCAGATAATACTACCAGATCAGATCATTAGTGAAAGAACCAGATCCAGACGACTTTCAAAGCTTAGTATTATACGGTTCTTTTGTTGCATCCTTCATTATTACAAACTATACATACCTTGTTCCAACTATAGTATTGATATTTATGTGTCAATAGAAGTTGCATACTGGAATTCCCCGATTATCTTAGTTCACCGTACCTAAATTATATTATATCTTATTAGATTTCTTTGTCCCTTTGCGTTAACAGTCACCGTTTTTTATACCTGATTATTATCCCGAATCTTTTGGATCCCTTTGTTAAAACGTTTATCAGTCACTAACTGTAAGGCTTGCCTTGTTTCAGTTCCCCTTTTGAAATAAACGTTTTTACGAAACTCGGTTTTTCTTTTTCCCCCTGAACATTCTGTTCTATGGTGATACAGCAGATAAATTTACCAATTACCTGTTTGTGGGCCGAACATCTGTCTACAGATCTGCGTGTGGTTTTTTCCATGGTTTTGAGGGGATATCGACTTCGTCCAATTCTGGAGAGTAGCTCGATTTCCTTTAGGAGAAATACTAATTATAGAATAGCTAACCCCAATAATTTAGCGTCTTTCATAGTTTTAGAGCGTAGCCGTAGTATTAGAACGCAGTCATAGACGTAGGAATTTAATTGTATGTATGGGGGAGACTCTGTTTTCTTCCGGGACTAATATTTTTTTGTGGCCATTTTTTCATCTTCCTATTCGGGAAGCTTTAGCTTTTCCCTATAGGGCAAATGTAATTCAGTGGTTAAGCACTCTCCCTTACATACTCTTAAATTTAATGATTTTGACAAATTTATAAAATATGGTATAATATAAATGGTTTCCGAGTTAAAAGCTGAAGCATTGTCAACAGAATTTTAGTGGCATTAAGTAGGTAATAGGTAGCTGATAGGAAATATTTCCAAATAGGTTAAGTATCGTGCTACAGAATTGGACCCGTAATGCGCTTTTGTGCAGTGGGAGGAAAGACACTCCTCATAATGCTTGGCTTTATATTTTGTAAGTTTCGTCTCAGTTCCCCTGATTCACTCATCTAGCACACTTGCCATAAGACTGAAAGCCTTGTCTAGAGAGCTTACGGATAATAATTCCTGTTAATGGGAGGTGCTTGTCGAATGACATCTGAAAGGTACCTGGAACAGCTCCGAAAAAGAAGAGTGTCGGACATTTTTGGCCTCTCCGTCAGAGATTTCATTGCCAGTTACTCCTACATGAAAGGAGTCCAAATAGTAATATGGATTTGTTTAAGTAGGTAATAGCAGCGATAGAATATTGTTGTAGCAGCGAGGATCTCATCTGTTTCCTAGAAAAGAGGGTTTTTTAAGTCGCGAAGGAGTGCGCTGAGCGAATTCTTGAGTAATTATTGACTTTTAAGAGTGGTCCTTAGTTAAGAAATAATAGAATTCGTCGTGAGAAAGGTTGCGCCGATCATATAATATGGTTGGTAGTTAGTGTATGTGTATTGGTTGTTGTTATTATTTTTGTGTATTTTGGTTAGTAGTGATGATTTGTAGGGTTGGTATGTGAGTTTGTGGGTTTATATATGTATTTGTAGTGGTTGTGTTAGTGTATGAGTATAGTGATAGGAGCATTTATTGTAATTGATAGAAGTTGAAGTATTATATGATAGTGAGTTTGGTTTATTTAGGTGGATTTATTATAATTTATATAATTTAATATCATTGCTTCCTGTTTGCTTTCCGTCAATGTTAGGTTGGGTGGGTAAGGTGCGTGGACATTGGCAATTCTGAAAGAGTAGTAGGTAGTGCTGCAGCGGTTGCAGGCCCGAGCTCGAAGACGGAAAATTACTGCCCAGTCAAAACCTGCAGGTCCCGTCGTTAATATTTAAGCTATAAGGGGTGTAGGAGAGGCGCGTGCAGATCAGATGATTGAGTCCTACCGCTAGAGCTTTACGTAGCCCCCGACGCCGCAGCACTTGAGTGGCATATCGTGAAGTGAGTAGGGTTCATCCCTATGGCCCAGGTGGGATGCACAACCAGTATCCCCCGTCCAAAACCCTGCTCAGTTTCACTCCTATTTTTGGGCATTCCTTTTAGTTTGCCTCTGCCAAACTCTCCATTTCTATCCTCGCAGATTTCCTTTTTACTGTTTGTTGACTCATCTTGCACTTTTTCTTTTGGCAGTCGCGGCTCCTGGCCAGCTGTGTCGATTCCGAAGTCACACTTAGCCAACTTGATACATCTCTGGCTTGAACCTATAAAGGACTGGTCAATTTGCATCCTTTCCCACATGACCAAATCCATCGTCTAACTGTACTTCCAGTTTATTCTCTTCATTTATTTTCCTTCTTCGCACTGGCATCAGATAAGGCTGCTTCTCTAAGGTACGTTCATTTCCATGCAATTTTATCATATTCTTTTCATAGCCGGTGTAACAACGCTCTCCTTTTATATTATAAGTATGTATGATATATATATATATAGATATTATATGATAATATATGTAGTTTGTGAGTTGTATGGTGTTGGGTAGTGTATATATATAGTTATTATTGTGTAGAGTAATAAAGAATGTTATTTAGTGGTAAAAATTAAATTATATTAGTATATTAATTATATATATATATTAATATGATAAGTTTTATATTATATAATATATATATAATAATATAAGTAATATATATATATATTATTATATATATTATAGTATATTATATATTATATATATATAATTATATATGTATAAGTGGTTATAGATGTGCATAATGAAGGAGATTGAATGCCGCTTTCTCTGTAGTGTCATATGTTTATTCTGGTGTGCGGGTAGGTGAGGTTGGGTTAGGTTGGGTGTGTGAGCATGTGTTGTTTGGGTTTGGGAGTGTTTGTTATTTTTGTGTTTTTACTTTTGTTCAAATAATTCGTAGAGCTGTGTATTATTATCATTAATATTTTTTTTGTTTTTTCGCGCAAATCTTTTTATTAAAAAACCCAGGTTTTTTTTAAATCAAAAAAAAACTACCTCTGGGTGGGTAGGTGGACAAGCCTCCCAGGGGAGGCCCCCCAGGGTCAACCCTGCTTTCGACATACTACATAAAACTTCTCACACTTCATGGATACAATTTGTCTTGCAACAAACGAATCCCTCATTGTGTCAATACTTAACCTATATTACTCTTATGTCCACATACTCTACATAACAGAAAAGCTCTACAATATTTCAAAGGTCTTGAAAATCTAGGCATTTTAGTCAACAGTGCCAAAAGTCTTGAAAATTTATAAAATTAAAGTTTATATCAGAAAAAATAAGCACTAGTCTATCAAATGGGAATGTCTGGTGTATTTTATGCATGTTATGGCTCGAGTTGCAACACTAGACTCGGCCCTTTCATAGAGAGCTGAGTATGTGAGTGGGAGGAACGACCAAAGATATGAAACACATACTTTATACCAGAGGTTTCTTAACCGTCTTTTGGTCAAGACCCAAATTAACAAGATGATCAATTTCAACAATCCATCGGGAAGTTCTATTTTTAATGTTTTTAAAATTAAAATTGAAAAAAAAAAAAATGATTTTTTCCTGGAGTAGAGCTATCCTCTACCTTTCTTTGCTGAGGAGAGAAAATCGCGTTTGGGTTTTTAAAAAGACAAAAAAGAAAGAATTTTTGCCTGGCATGCTGCCTTTATACAATGACGCGTGTTATTCTAAAATAGCGAAAACATAGTAATTCGAGTGTGTGTGGTGCGGCTGCCTTAAAGACACAAACTTTAACCCTCCTTAGAAGCTAAAGAGAGATGAAAAAATTCGAAAAGAAATTGACTTGCCATCTAGCGAATCATGTATAATAAATTGCAACTCATGGTGGCTAAAACGCGAATCGTTATAATCTACACCACCTCACTCAGACAGGGAACACCGCCAGCGATATGGAGCAATAGTTAGTTATAGACTTTTTGATATAGTGAAGAATGAGTGGGCAAGAAGAGTGGATATCCAAAAACTTATGTATGTTTATCTTTAGTAGTATGATATTTTTGGTGAGGACAGAATTTGCACGTCTCTGGATGATAAATATAAACTCAGGAATTTTAAATGATGCCGACGTCAGCTTTGTGAGAATAGAATGGAGAACAGTTGGAGTTACTTCCCAAGCAGGAATTGGAGGAATAATTTGTACAAATTACAGTCATATTAGTAAAGACTAAACAAGAAACGACTGCATTAATATAATAATAATAATAATAATAATAATAATAATAATAATAAGATCTAATACACAAAATATAGAAAGTAATAATAAATAATATAATAAATACATATATAATAATAATAATAATAATAATATAATACCATAATATAATATATAATAATAATTCTTCCTTTATTTCCCACAGGTGGGAGTACGGTGCGTAAAGCGATGCACCGGCACAATGGCAAGAAAGCTTTTAAGTAGAAGGTTTTATATTCTCCCCTTGGGAAACAAACTTATTTCCCCAACAAAAAAAAAAACTTCCCTCATATCCTCTTAATGAGAGACATCACAGCCCTCGCCCCCCAAAAAAACCATCCTATGGCTTCAAACACTGGCGAACGCGGGCACTTCACTGTGGTATCTATCTCATCAATCGTTGGGTTTGATACCTCTAGGTTAAGCCCACAATGCGCATATCCGCGTCACAAACCTCGCATTCATTCCTTATCATGTCATCTTTCTTTCCTTAGCTCTTCCAACTTACATTCCTTTCTTTACAGACACTCCTTACTGACCCTCCACTGTTTTCCTTCGTCTCCCAGCCATGCCAGTCGATTCCCCTGCACTACTCACACTCTATAATATTCTGCTTAACCAAACGACTATTCATCCCATGCCAATTCCATATGACCAAACCGTCTTAATAAACTCGTATATTATCTCTATTATTATTCTCTCATTTTCTTCTCACCGCACAACTCCCTAACATATGTTCAATTCCTATTAATCAATTTCATTTTTGATATCTAACTACGGCCAGGATTCGTTTCGATGCTGTAATCAGATTGACCTTAGAACCTCTACCTCTAATTATACAAACAATAGCTTCACTACGTATAAATCATTAACACCTAGTACAACAGCCTCTCATTGCAGAACCCTGGCGCCTCAAGACTTTGCATTCATCCAAAGATTAACATGCACCAGCCAAACCTTCCTGCCATCGCATAAGCTTTTCCTACTACCCTACTCAACAACTGCATCATCCGTTCCATTTTAATCCAAGTTATATGAAACCTAAATATTTAAACTCGGATACTTTGTCTCAATTGCTTCATCATTCAACACAATTTCAACACAACCGCGGCGTCTCGTCGTCACCCCCACACTATAATCACCTACTCTTATCCTATCATTAACTATAAACCCTTGCCTTTTATAGGTAGCGCCTATTCCAAATGCCAACTACCCATCCCCCTGCAACTGTTCCTTCAGATTCGACGCCCACACAACCCAAAATTAATCAGAGACAATAAGCAGTGGCAACCGATCCACTCTCTTCCATTCTCCCAGTCCTAACACCGTTTCCCCAACCAACCGTACCTCTAATTCTTCAACACCTCTATCTCATATACATAATTGAGATAGCTCATAGAGAACATATGACATCATCCCTGCTTCACTCCACTTATTAATATTAAATCTATTCCCTTTCCACTTCAATTTATTCTTACATATCCCTCTAACGTATCCACATATCATTGCTTTTTTGATTCAATTTAAAAAGCCTACCTACCAACACTCAAATTCACTAACTCCCTACCACATGAGCTTCCAATATCCTGTCCATTTTTTCGGTTGAAGTCTAATAAAACCTAAAAATACAATTTCTTTCTTCTCTTTTAATTTTGTTTGAATGTAAAAAATTTGTTTGATCTACATATCTCTACAACTCTAAATGCAATTTGTTCTTCGCCAATCAGTCACTCAGTTCCCCTCCTCTCCCTTACCCTTATATAAGGGTACTTTACTGCTCTCCTCCAATCCTTTAGGATTATACCCTACACAAATGCTATGTTTTACACAACTTTCGATACCCGTCTATCAACAATACTCGCCTCCATTTCATCCTAGACCATCACTTAGTTCCAATCAAATACCGTTCTGATTACCATTCTTCAACTTCTTTAATCTCCCTATTACCTCATCCCCAGAATGCCAATTTATTCTTACACCATGAAACCAACACATATCACTATCACCTCTTCATTACAGCCAATAATAATAATAATAATTTAAAATTAGCCATGTCTAAATCAAAATTTACCTGTATTTCTTTTTCACTCAACTTCTTGAGAAGAACCAAAGGAAACTTGGATGACAAAATTTGGGCAAAGAATCTCTCTTGATCCGATTCAAAATGTGCCTTTGAACCTTTGTCATTTATTCTCTTCAACAGTGAAGAAACATTTTTTAGGTTCATAAATTTCTATAAATGAAAATGGATTTATAATAATAATAATAATAATAATAATAAATAATAATAATAATAATAATATAATAATAATAATAATAATAATAATAATAATAATAATAATAATAATAATAAATAAATAATAATAATAATAATAATAATAATAATAATAATAATAATAATAATAATAATAATAATAATAATAATAATAATAATAATAAATAATAATAATAATAATAATAATAATAATAATAATAATAATAATAAATAAAAGCTTAACTTGTTTATAAATCGATTAAATATCCAATAAAGATTTCCATGATAATCCCTTTACGAAGGTGGAGCACATAGATTTTTTTCTTTCTCAATCACTTTGTCAGTTTTTCGGTTTAATGCATCATTGTTACGCTGTTCTTTTGCCTAACGTGGATTTCCTTTTCTCCATACTCTCCTTCCCAACTTATTAGGTGCCTTCATCCTAAACTCTTCACTTTAATGCCTTCCTTTATATGAAGTTTTGCATCAGATTGTTTGGAAAGATTCTGAAAGTAAAAATCATTAGGACTTGATAAGTTTTTAACTGGAATGTAAATGACACCAAATTCAAGCCATAAAGTGTGCAACGATCCTGAAGGGAGGAAAGTTAAGGTTTGAAGACCAAACCTGGATGGACAAGAATTAAAAGACGAAGTCACTCTATTCTGATTAATAGGAAGATGGCTGGCATTTAATCAAGGATCGAGTCTGGATTGGATTGCAAGTAATATAACAATACTAAAATAAAAAATTACAACATCATCAAAATTGGTTGGAAAAAAATTTGGTCAGGCAAATTAAAAGGAAACCAAATTAGAGGGAGAAAGTCAAGTAATTTTGGGAGAAGTGATAAAGGAATATAATTATTATTATTATTGATTATTATTATTATTTATTATTATTATTGGTCACATTTTTGTGTAGTACTCTTATTATTAATTATTTACAAAAAATAATAAATGAATTAATAGCTAATGAAGCGTCAAAAAATGAATCTTAGTTACAAATGTTAATATTTTAGATCAAGAAATTTGACACAGGTTACAAAAGAGGTTTATTTTGAATTCCTTATCAAGACTGAGAATTAACATACACATTTGATAGTGTGCTTAGCTTTTTGAGGAGATGATTATATATATATTATAATATATATTATATATTATATATAATATATAATATATATATAATATAATATAATATATATATATATATAAATATTGATTATATATATATATAATATATATATATATATAATATAATGATATGTTATCCTTTTGCCTCTTGCGTTAATTAAATTAGGATTTTGTTTGTTTTTATTTAGCCCTTATACGCGAGGTCCCAGATTCTCTTTGGAGAAAGTGCTTATTCCTGACAACACTTAATATGAGAAAGAAAGGATTCATAGTAACACACGAGATGTTAATTTCATGATATAATAAAAAATAAATGCTCAATTTAAGTTTAAGTGTAAATCCTAATTGTACTATTATCCAGTAGTATATTAATCCTAATTATAGGAAATTCCCTATTTGTCCAAATGATATCATAAACTATTATAAATTAACCTATTTATATTCCTACTATACTAGAAATATATAGTAAATATTTCTTTATTTAGTTACAATATTAAATTTTCCCGGAAAATATTCATGGGTACATTTAATGTCAGAGAAATATACAATTTACCGGAAAACGATACGCTCCTTAGCAACTTATCCAACTTGGTCCGAAAGTTAGTTTCCTTGACCGGAAAATTCCCTTTGACAATCCTATATGTAAGTATTTATTCCTTACAAGCCCAGGAACAGCATCGTTATGTCAATGAATCGACTCAGCCCCAGACAGCACGATGCCAAATTGTTTGTTATTTTCCAGATGAGGTGATGTGGTGAGACAAATCGCCGCAGTCGTCACCTGTCCTACGATGCCTCCCCACACTTTCTTGTTTGATTTAAAAACCTAAAGGGCTAAACTTAGCTACAAGCGATTTGTCCTTTGGGTTTGCTCCCGCAATGGCTACCCTGAAAATACAATATAAATTGTATTATCCATCATCTATTTCCCTAAGATCAAATTAGTAACGAATCAAATTATTCATAACAACCGTAATAATTAATTAATAATATAATAATTAATAATAATAATATAATGAATAATAATAGATAAAAATAATAATTTAAAATTATACTGCTTCGTCTACTTAATGTACACACTTTTTGCGGCGCCTCACACCCTATTACTCTAACAAACATTCCGGTAAAAACAAATAATAATTATTTAAATAATAAATAAATAATAGATAATAATAAAATAATAATGAATAATAAATAATAATAATAATTTTATTCGGTAATTTTCCTTCCCAATTTCCAGTTTAATAAACTTAACCTTTCGTCTGTGTGTTTTATTTTAAAAATCCTGTGTGCGTTATAAATTCCTCATACCTACATGGTCTATGTGCTTCCCGCACTACAACCCAACACCACAGCCCATCACCCACACATCACACAGCACACTCACATATATATATTATACAAATATATATTATATAATATATATAATATATATATATATAATATATATATATATATATATAATATAATATATAATATATAATAATATATATTTATATAATAATATATATATATATATATATATATATAACTTTTTCAAATAAAATTATTCCGTCCGTTAATCCCTACCTAGATTTTATAACGACAGATTGCAAATCCGGTTACTTTACAATTCTGTCATCTTCACCCAATTTTTCATACATCGAATTTCCTTAAATGCATGGAAAATTTCAATGTCCGTTTTCTTTGACATATCCTATATATCGTTTAAATATTCCATAATTCACTCTAATAAAATACCCTATTTCGAAATCGCAAGACAATCCTTACATCGTCAAACTGCTAAATATTTCCTATGCGTAAATTTGAAAATTTATTTATTAAATTTGTTTTAAAATTTTAAACCTCAATTGCAGCAGCCGGAAATATCCTTTTTAAAGTTTCTACTTCAAAAATGCTACCTAAACGTAAATTTGAATTCTGCTATTAATTCTTGTTTTTCAGATTTTGAATTTAAACACAATGCACTGAAATATACTTTTAAAGTTTCTACTTCAAAAATGCTACCTAGAAATCATTCCTTTAATAAATGAGCGAATCTTCCACCAAATAACAAAAATGACTAAAACCTTTCACAAATAAACTTTAGAAATACTCTTACCCGATACTGGGGAAAATTAAACTTGTTTGTAGTTAAATAATTCCAAATCCTTTTACGTAACTGGAATTTCGTGACCTAGCAGTAATTTTCCTCGTCACAATTTCAGAACTTTTGCGAATATTTATTTCCTTAAATTTTGATCACAAAACCTTCGATTTTTTAACTCTTTCAGAAAGACAATCTATTTATTTTATAAAGTATTAACTAATGCTATGAATTTAGTTGGTTCGTCCTACATTACTCCCCTTCCAAGATTGGGAACCAATCTTAAAAAGAAAAAAAATAGCTCCACCACTCAAAAGGAAAACAACCTTACCTAATTTCCGATGGATGGCTCGTCTTTCTGCCCGCCCTTCTCTCATACCCCAATTAACCCTCCTTTGACAATTTCGTATATCTGGAGCCTTGAACTCTAGATCTTGTCATTGTACGGCTGGGTACCCAATTTTCTCTACTAGCCTTGTGGATGCCACTCCCTTTCCTTTGCGCGCGAGTTGGTCCTCTAAGAACATCCGTTCGGGTTCTTCAGCCCACTTCCCATTGAACTCCTCCTGAATTGACCTGGTGTGATAGAGAGAGAGCGAGGGGAGAGAGAGAGAGAGACTTTGACTAATATTCCATACCTCAACTGTTCCGGTGTCCTTTCTTGAGAACCATGTTCATCCTCTTCACTTCATTCGCTATGTGCGCCGGCTACAGAGGTGTGGTAGAGGCGCGGCATCGTGTGGAAATCGTTAATTGACTCTCGACCCTTTGCAAAATTTAAGTTCTCAATCTGATTTAACCTCTGACTGCGCTGAGTCCAACCAATCCATTAAGTCATTTGTAACAATAGGCGATGATGTCAGCTCTATCCCCGTTTGGGTCATTTTATCTATTGTTATGGCTTCAGTTTGTGTTGCTATATCTTCCTTGTATTTAGGTTCTCCTATAGCTACCTCTACTAAATCCCAAATATCCTTTTTATTTTTTCATGTTTCCTTTCCTTCGTTGATCTCCCAAGTTGTCCTCCATAAATTACATAAGTTTGTGTTGGTTCCTCCTCTTTCTCTTCTTCTTCAGTTTCTGTCTCCCATACTTGTTCTTCTCCTTGTTCATAGTTTCTTCTTCGATCCTAAAGATAGCAAGCAAAAATCATTCCGGAGGGTCTGCCCAGTAAACTTTTTAATGTGCATAGTGAGTCCTCATTGTTTTTTTTTTTTTCCGTTTCCTTCAATGTCATATGTCATTCCACCTGCAATCACCTTGGTTATCACAAAAGGGCCCTCGTACCTTTTGCTTAATTTTTTCTCCAAAGTTCTATCCACTGAGATGATTTTCCTTTTAACTTTCACCCCTACTGCGTATGGCAGCCAGTTTGGATGACCTTCTTTCCACTTGTCCTGTTCCTTTCTTGAGATTGGTAAAACTTTCCTTTCTCCATAATTTTTGAACCTATAATGTTTCCTTCTCTGCCCGGGGTCACCTGAACTCTGCATGTTTTGGTAATTAATTAATTACTCATTATTACTCGGGGTAAAATCCATCCCATTCTTATTCCTTGTTACCTGTATTCTTGGGAACTCCGCTAATGTCTGCGGTTGACCCTCTCCCACTGCCCCGTTAGCCGCTGGTTTGTATGGACTGTAAAGACATGTTCGATTCCGTAGGCCTGAAGCATTTCCTTAAATCTTGTGCTCCTAAATTCCACTCCATTATCCGTCAATACCTTGTATGGTGGTCGCAGAAATGTGGGAAGCATTTGTCCTTCAAAGCCTCTGTTTACACATCTCCTTGCAGAGGTGGGTGTGAGTGGTCCGTTGGAGTGCGCGTACTGGTTGGTTTCAGGAGGTGGCCCATTACTACAGTGATATAGCCACCTAAACAATGCTAATGTTTCTTTCTATAGTTCTATGGGCAATGGCCATAATCATCTGAGCAGCTACTATTCGAACTGGATTTTGTACCTTAATCTCCATATAGGTGTGGGAACACATCCTGATGGTCCTATTTTATTCAGTTGGCAAGTTGGGCATGTTCGGCACACATCTATGATTACATGACCTCTGGGGTGCCAAACATACCTTGAAACAAGATCTGTTAATTTTTCCGGTCCTATAAGAGCTAAATTACCGATGTTAACCACAGTATATGCTTATCCATCTGTGGAAACCCAAATAACAGCCCAAATTGTTCATGCTCTAATCCCTTACTTTTATCTAAGAATGGCTCCATTCATTCGTGAGATCCTTTCCTATTCGATAATATTCCTTCAATAATATTCAGTCTTTACCTAATCTCTTCATTGATTATTTCCAATTTTTCTCTTTATGTCCCTAATCACTTCACGAAGTTATCTTGTAATCTTAATTATTTCCTGACTGTATTTAAGTCATTAATCCCTTATTCACTGTGAGGTTAAAAACATCAATGGTAAAGCCATCACTTACGTCATCGGCATCGTTCCCATGTGCGATTATTCCTTCTCCGAAGTCCAAAATTGCATCTGATTCCACTAAATAATTCATCCCTAGGAGTAAACAAGCTGGTATATGTTCATCCTGAACGACGACCAATGGCAGTATTATTTCCCGGGCACCTTGTTTTTATTTTTATAGCCACTGCTGTTGTACACTCCACAATCCTTGTAGTTACTCCATTGAGAGTAATATCTACCTTCCATCTTTTCAGAATGTGTCCAAATTGGTTTAAGCCATCAACAACTCCTTCCTGTATCAAACTGATGACAGATCCTGTGTCCAGAAAAGCGCATCTGAATACTTCTCCGATAGAGACCTCCTGCCATGCCACTCCTTTTAGCTTGTGGTTGCAAGCTTAACCTAGACGTGGGCCCTCTTTCCTTTCAATTAATAATTTTATTCCTTAATTCTTCTTTGGAAGATTGCTGCAATAAATTATTTCCTGATGTATCACTTCCCTTTCCGTATTCTGAGTAATTCCTCATTTTCTTTCTCATGGTGATGTCTCTTATTCTCATTATCCGTCGTTCAAACTATTTGTATTTTCCTCCCTCTCTTTTGGAGTCAATACCATCAATCAGCTACTGGATTGAAGTGTGATCCTCCTTAAGCACCTGTATGTGTAACATTCTTTTAAGTTGTTACATGCCTTCCTTGCCCTTTGGTCCGTGTATGCAACTGGAGCAACATTCCATGGATGATCACCAATCTTTGTATTGAATTCATCACTTGCCACTAATAAAACCTCTGGTACTGGTCCTTTCCTGGAGTTTTAATCGCTTTTAAAAATTTTAAGGCTTTTGGTCTCTTTGTCCACCCCATACATTGTTCCATCACTAATTGCAGGAATGTGTCCAAAGTAAAAATTCCTTAAGCTCCCTGTGATTACTTTGCTGTTTCATGTTTTAGACTGCTCTTTAATCAAGGGTACTCCTTTCAAACTCAAATCAGTGAATCAGCACACAAAGCTATACCGCCTGGTAACCAATTTAAATAACCTTTAAAAGAAGCCTTTTGGTGTTCTCTGGATCCGTAATCGATTTCCTCATCAGGTTTCCTTTGACACCTGTTGTCGTTGGTGGTTTAGTTGGTGTTGTGTGTTTGGTTTGAAGACCAATGTGTCTGGCGAACACAATTATCCTTTCGGGATAATAAGTGCGATCTGACAATTACGCTCAAGTCATCCACAACTCGGGCCAATTTACTATCCACTAGCTTCATCGTGTGTAAATATACCAATGGCCGATGGTCCGTGTACAAGATGAAGTCCTGACCTAGGTAAGAAAAAGCCCCGAAAAACCTTTTAATCCCCTCACCGTAGGCTAAGCAGTTTCCATTATTCTATTGTGGAAGTTCCGTTCAAAAAAGCTATTGGAAGAGTGTGAGTTTAAATGGCATTTAACTCTTCGCTATCCACCTGCTTTTTTGTTCTTGCAACAACCCCGCACTCCATACCAAATCACTGGCTCCACGTAGAGTTTCCAACTTTCCTACTACCTCCGAAAATCTGTGAATATGCTAACTCTACTGATCTTTCTCCGTTTTTTTTTTCATGTTCTCGAAAGCCCTGATTTCCTTTTCATTTGTCCATTTCAATTTTGTCCTTTTTTGCCTCCCGTTAGTCGTAGTCGCTGAGAGGTTGCTGCCACCCTGACTAATTTTTTTTTATAAATTTCCCCGTTGAAAGTTAATCATTCCTAAATATCGTCATAACTCTCCCACATTAGTAGGTGCAGTAAATGTGGAATATTCAACAAACCAACCGTAAGAGGGTTAGTTTTTAAAAATAAATTAAGAAATTTAGATGTTTTTCGGCTGGTCTCACAAACAGGAAGGGATTTAAATAACGCTGAAGAAAAAGGTACGAAAGGATTTGGGACGGAGACAAAGGAAAAGAATAATCAGGAAAATATCCCGCACAATAGCGGGATTAAACTTTGGGACTAAAGGCTGGAAAACTAATTACTGACGAGTGAAAACTAATCTATGGAGTCCGATGCTATGAAGATAGTTGGTTATAGCGGGATTAAACTTTGGGACTAAAGGCTGGAAAACTAATTACTGACGAGTGAAAACTAATCTATGGAGTCCGATGCTACGAAGATAGTTGATTAAAACGAAAAGATCCCGTCTTAACTCTGGAGTGAATAGAAGTGTATCCGGTTGGAAAAAGTACAATCGTCTCAAAGTTGGAACCAGATAAATTAGAATTGCGCGTCAAACACAAATTAAGGTTTAAACAGAATTCGATAAACTTGTGAGGTATTTGTGAATGTGTGCTTATAAACTGCGTAAGTTGTACTGCTCCCTTTTACTTATTTTGACACTATTTAATCTCAAGTAGCTATATTGCTTTAATTCAGAGTGTTGTTATTTATTACTAGAGTTTGAACATTGCTTTTAAAATAAAGAAAAGAACTTTTTGGAATAAATTAGTAAACAAACACTTTTTAAAGATTTTGGTGATTATTAAATTATTTATTATTATAAGAGGCTTGTAACATTGCTTGTTGGCTCGTAAATAGAAGAAATAGAACCTTTTGAAATACATAATCAGTGTGCTTGTTTATTTGTAGCTTGAACTGCTCAAGTGTTTATCGTGACTTTTGGGTTACTTGTCCTTATTGCTCCTCAGAATTTGCTCCACAGGCTGTGCGTTTAAATATAACATTTGCGAGAATAAGGTGTAGATATTATGAGAAACCATTTATTAAAAATTACTATAACCATTTATTCGTATGTATTGTTATTGTTGAAATATTAATTATGAAAATTATTGTTTATTCTTTCACCCTCCATTTTTGCACTATGTAAATCAGGTATAAAACACAGGAAAAGGGACCATCCCATTTCGTTACAATGGTGGCATCGTAGTGTGTAGGAGAGAACCCTTTTGAAAATAAATAGTTGCAATGATGGAGGGAGGTAAGGTGAATCCAAGAAATAAATGGGGACAAATTATGAAATGTGTAGTTTGTAGGGAAGAAACTCATTTTGGGGTAGATTGCCCTTTAAAAGGTAAGTGGGCGAAGAAGAAAGTGGGGGAGGGGATACTGAAGATTAAAAAAATGTGGGGGGATGATATATATTAGTAACATTATTGCCCTGAGTGTGATAAGTGTTTAATTAGGACATAGAAAGTATGAGGCAGGAAAAGGTAAAGATAAGTAATTAGCATATAACATGTTTTTGCCAGCAAGAGACAGGATGATAGGGCAATTATCTTATTTGTGATGCATTGAAGAATTGTGATGACAGAAAATAAACCACTAAGAGAGGAAATAGTTTAGATTTATATTGATAAGGTATATTGGATTTATGGTTGTCTTTGAAAAGATTGTTGTCGTTGTTATTATTTATTCAGATATTTTCTATTGGTAATTATGTTGGTGTAGTTATTTTTTTTTTTTTTTTCTTTATCTTTTCGTTCGATCAAATTGTGTTTATGTTGTTTGTGTTTTAAAGTCGTTTGTCTTTTTGATTTTGTGGTCACAAACTTAGGGATGGAAGAAATGTGTGATATAGTTTGCCATGTCAAACCTAAGCCGTAAGAGTGAAGGTTTAGTTGTTTTAAAATTTAATTTTAAGAAATTAAGTAATGGTTATTTTCGTTGCTGTGGCTCACAACAGGAGGGATTTTAAATTATTACGCTTTGAAAAATTTGAAAAGTGTTACGATTTTAAGGATTTTGGGTTATCGGTATACAAAGAATATAGAAGGTTAATCATGGTTTTGTATATAAATGTTATTCTTTTCCGCACTATATAGGGTTGATGTCCTGAATTATTGTTGAAGTTCGTTGTTTATTAATTGAGATGTGTTCCCTTTTTAAAAGAAAATGTTATAACTGTAAAATATTAGTGTTTTTAGGGATTAAACCTTGGGACTAAAGGCTGGAAAACTAATTACTGACGAGTGAAAACTAATCTATGGAATCCGATGCTATGAAGATAGTTGATTAAAACGAAAAGATCCTGTCTTAACTCTGGAGTGAATAGAAGTGTATCCGGTTGGAAAAAGTACATATCGTCCATAAGTTGGAACCATGAGTCAATTAGAGTTTGCGCGCTTGCAACACAAATTTAAGGTTTAATAACAGGATTTCTATACTGTGAGTATTTTGTCGAATGTTTGTTGCTTAATAAACTTTCGTATAGTTGTGATCTTTTTGCTTCTTCCTTTTACGTTATTTTGTACATATTTTAAAAGTAACGATATTGCTTTAACTCAGAGTGTTATTATTTATATATTGAAAAGTCTTGAACATTGCTTTTAAAATAAGAGAAAAGAACTTTAAGAAATAAATTAGTAAACGAACACTTTTTAAAGATTTTGGTGATTATTATTTATATATTGAAAAGTCTTGAACATTGCTTTTAAAATAAGAGAAAAGAGCTTTTTTGAAATAATTTAACATGTGCTTGTTATTTGTAGCTGAACTGCTCACGTGACTTTTGGGTTTACTTGTCCTTTTGCTTCCTCAGAATTTGCTCCACAGGCTGTGCGTTTAAATATAACATTTGCGAGAATAAGGTGTAGAATAGTATAGAATAAATTTATTAAAAATTACTATAAACATTTATTCGTTGTATTTATGTTAACATATTAATATGAAAATTATTGTTTGATTCCCTTTCATCCCTCCATTTTAGCACTATGCATCGGTATAAAACACAGGAAGAAGGGTACTCATCTCATTTCGTTACAATATATATATAGTATATATAATAAAAATATATATATAGAGAGAATATATATATATAGGTATAATAATAATTATATATATAAATAATTATATATAATAATATATATTAATATTATATTATGTACAATAATTTTCGGAATAGAGAATGATAAAAAAAATTAATATAAACAACAAAATTTTATCTTCAGTCCAGATAATCTATTATCATATATATATATATATAATAATATATATATATATATAATATAATATATAATATATATATATATATAATATTATATAATATATATATATATATATATATATATATATATATATATATATTATATATAATATTATATATATATATATATATATATTATATATAATACAAAATAATAAAAATTCAGTATCACTTCAAATATATTTACTAAATATCTGTGTCAAGAAAAAAGACAATACAATAAAAAAATTTTTTTAAACTGCATAATATATTTGAGCTTAACTATTTATTAACTTCAAGTGACAGAACAAAAAAAAAGCAATTTAAGTTAGATGTGGAAGAGGACTGTATTCAATCACAATCGTAACAATAAATATTTCCTCTGACAAAGTAATCTTTCGAGATTTCAGTCTTTCAAACATTATCAATAAAAGTTCTCACATCCTCCACGATACAATTTTGTCTCAACTAACAATATGCCCTCATTGCGTCAAAACTTTAAACCTAGATTCTCCTTTGACCACATTTAAATTTGTCAAAAATAATATTCTCACAGCAAGTGCTGTAACTCCCTTGAAGACAGGCAAACTTGTTGTGAGTGTGAGTACATCACTTGCTGTGAGAATAGCAAGTGCTGTACTCCCTTGAAGACAGCACTTGTTGTGGTGAAGTACAGGCACTTGCTGTAGAATAGCAAGTGCGTAGCTCCCTTCAAGACAAAAAATAAACTCTACAATATTACAAAAGTCTTTTAAATCCTTTTAGAAAAAAAATTAATCCATAATCAAACAGAAATGTTTTGTTGTATTCTATGTATCCAACAAGCCGTACAATTGTAGTTGTTATTAATAGATTATAATTATTGAATAGTTATTATTATTCCAATTTCTGTCATGTAAATGAGTTAGTTCTACTCAACTGCCTTGCCATTTTTTTTCCATTCAGGCGTCTTCCTCGTGGCACCACCTTGAAACATTTCAATGTTTTCCTAATATCTGCACTTTCCACTTATTGACAACACTCGTAATCTGGTTTCATAGAAAAATTCTGAAATGCCTTTTTTAAAGGAAACAAAGATTGACACTTTTTATTAAAATGACGGGATGGCTGAGAAACGAGATAAAAAATAACTGTCGTCCACCCCAAAACAATTGGTCGTGTCAAATTCTGGGAGAATATTTCCTATGAATGAGTAGACCCCTAAGAAAAGCTAAAATATTGTAGTACAAAGCCATTACTTGATCAACATATAAAGAAACAAAATTGTTTTTTCTTCTTAAGGTAAAAGAAATGTTTATATTACCAAGAATAAAAATAGCTGATAAAAGAAAACGTGATTAAAAACAGGTAGCTTGAGGAAGACGAACCTTGTTCTACCATACATCACCTCGACCTGTTGAAAATGAACTCCTTCAGCCATTAAGAATGTATAGAACTCAACAAACCAAATTTCACAATAACTCTTTGCCACTGGTCACTCACTTAAATTGCAACTTGCTTCTTTCCTCTCGCTCAATTCCTCTCCACTTCCAACACACCAAATTCACCCCACACACTCATCTTCACTACTTCCATCCATCTAGTTTCAGTCAACAGCCAAGCAAATCAAATTTACCCTTCAAATATCATCCATGCACCTCTCTCCCCACTATTTATTCTTTAAACAGAAAAAGTACCCAGACAATTCATACAATTTCACTGAAGAAATAAGGGTAGTGTATGCCCAGAACAATCAAAGGATTGAGAAGGCAAAACATTCCTAGGTAATAAGTTATAGCAGGGCCCCAAACCCAAACAAATCACTTATAATATAATATAATATATATAAATATATAATATATATATATAATAATATATTATTTATAGTATATATATATATATATATATATTAATAATATATATATATATATATAATATAGATATATATATTAGGGATTGTACCGGTATGGGTATCGTATCGGTATCGGCATATCGGCCATTTTTGTGGTAACGGGTTGTAAATGGCGGTTCTTCTTACTCTTTAGGTGAAAAATTATGAGAAACTTTTAGATTCAATAATAAATCTTGTTTCGATGTAAATAAAAGGTCTAAAAGGAACATTCCTTAGCCTAGCTGAAAACCCACTAAGAATGGCATCTCTGAACGGGAAGCCAGATAATTTCGTCTCCCTCAGTATAATTAGGAGAGGAGTTCCTGCATATGGAGATCAAGCCACCCAGCTTATGGATGGCCAAGCAATCAAATTCCTCTTAACCTATTTGTTTCCCGAATATTCTTTTCTTTCATGTTCTTCCTTTTATACTCCATTTCCTGTAGAGATGTGAATCTTTTGAATATTTAAAGAACCAGAGTTAAAATATATAATAATATTATATATTATATATAATATATAATATATATAATAATAAATAATATATATTATAATATATATATAAATAATATATATTATATATAAATAATTATATATAATAATATATATATAATATATATAATTTATAATATATATTATTATATAATTGCACACTGACATCTGCCTGAATAACCATAGATCAAATAAGTTTTTTAATGATTATATTCTGATCGCTATTGTTTACTAGAGTTCGTATCAATATACAAAATAGTAAATAAGTTAATTTAAAATGCTTGCCTTCAGAGACTGATATTTAGAAGATAAACAGATTTAGCATGTCGTGATTTACTGGCGCAGACTCCCAAGACTAAAGATTAGCGGATGTCACATGACTTGATTCGGGGCAGTATGCAGCAGGCAGTCCGTGAGTTGAGGCCATTAGTGTTTGTTGTGGTGTATCTCATGTGTATCTCGCCTCTTTCTCAAGTTCTCAATTATCATGGCTTCTACAAGCAATAGGAGTTCAAACTTGGGAGCATGGAAACATTTTATTGTTGACAAAACAAATGAGGCAAAAGCTACATGTACTATATGCAATAAATCTTTTTCACGAGGTGGAAAAGAAGGTAAATTTTTCAACACAACAAACTTGAGAAAACACTTGAAGAGTATTCATGCTGAAGTGGAAAAATATGAAATTACTTGGATTCCTGGTGAACAACAAATGTTAGTAAAGAACGGCAGCTTGGACAATTTCTTCCAAAAGCAACCAAAAAAGCCATGCACTTCACAAGATGGTAAAAAAAAGGAAACACAAATGACCATCTGCGAAACTATTGCTCGCAAGCAGCCTTGGGATATTAACAGCGATCAATCGCAAGCAATGCATACAACTATTGGAGAAATGATTGCAAGTGACTGTCAACCATTTTCATTGGTTGAAGACATAGGTTTCTTTCGTTTGATGCAAAAAGTGAAGCCTATCTACGTCCTTCCAAGCCGCAAGTACTTCTCGGAAAAAGTTCTGCCTGAAATTCATAGCAAAGTACGTAATAAAGTAAAGAATATAGTTAATGACTCTGAAAACATAAGTTTCACCTCTGATATTTGGACAAATAATTCCAACCATTCATTCATAAATCTTACAGCACATTGCATCAATAAAAACTTTGAAAGAAAAATTTTGGTTTTAAGAGTTGCTCCTTTTGCTGGCTCTCATACATCTAGCAGAATTTCTGAGGTTATTGAGAGCGTTATTTCTGATTTTGAGATACCATCCTATAAAGTACATGTTCTAGTTCGTGATAATGGCCCCAATATGGTGAAAGGCATTGTTGATACTGGTTACAGTGGTCTGTCTTGCTTTTTACACACATTACAGCTTGTTATTCATGATGTTTTATTTGAGCAAAGAATAGTCAAAGATGTGATCACTAATTGCAAGAAAATTGTTGGGCACTTTAGCCATTCTTCACTGGCTTGCGGCAAACTCTTAACCATGCAAAAACAGCCTGAACTACCTGAGCATAAACTCGTACAAGATGTGTCTACTAGATGGAACAGCACCTATTTTATGTTAGAACGTCTGTGTGAGCAAAAAAAAGCTGTTGCCAGCTACTGCGTGGATACAGCAAACATGCCAGTACTTGATGCAAACAAGTGGAATCTAATCGCAAAGTTGATGAACTTGTTGAAGGTATTCCATAATACAACAATCCGCTTGAGTGAAAGATCTTCAACTGCCTCAGAAATCATACCACAAATAAAATTCTTGGAGCTATTCATTGAAAAGGCGTGTGACAGTACCAGGTGAGAACAGTAATACCTTTTTTTTTTTTTCCTTTTTTAATTTTGAATATTAACGAATTTACCTTTTTGATTTTAAATCAAATTTATCTTTTAAACCAGAGATGGAGAGTCAGAAAAAAAGCAAGCTTTAAGTGAGGAGATTAAATTCAGCAGAAATACAGAAGATGGAAGAGAGTTCCACAGAACAGAGGTGGCAGGAAGAAGGAAGCACCGCAGCGAACTTGCCTGGGTTACCAATATCTACAAAACTCGTGAGCAGACACAGCACCCCTTGTGCTACGAGGGCGTCGTAAAGGTGGTGGGTACGCGAGTGGTATTTTCCCTCGAACACTTGCCGCTACATTATCTAAAAAGAGATGAAGCACCAACATCTCGCCGCAAGATAGAGGGTCAAGTGAACTGGAAAGTAGAACAGTTTACAATAGCACGGCTTTTGACTCGACCCTATCCAAAAAGCCAGGTGAAACCAGATACTAAGATATGAAGACAGTACTCCATACAAGGGCAGATGAGACCTTGTATAGTTGGAGTAACAGAGAAGAAAAAAAGTCTGCAGTCTAAACAGAACTCCCAGTTTCTTTGAGGCCGCCCTAGCAACCGTTGTGATGTAGGTTTCCAAGACATTTTTTGTTTATATTTGAGGCCAAGGATGTTTTATATTGTCAACCCAGGAGGCAGAACCGTCGAAGAGATGGTAGACAAGTGTTTTTAGAGGAGAGATTTGCAGAAGTTGAGTTTTTAAAAATTAAATTTCACAAGGTTGGAACGACCCCAATCAGAAATTCTATCCAGATCAGCGAGAATAGAATCGGAAAAGATTAGAGACGAGAGGCAATTCTAGAAGTAAAAGAGGAGGCAGAATTGAAATGCGGTTGAAGAATAGTCGAGTCATCGGCATATAGGTGGATAGAGTTAGATGTGCAGGTGAGAAGATCATTAATGAAAAGTAGGAATAGTAGGAGATAAGACAGAACCCTAGGAACACCACTATTGACAGAAAAGAAGAAGTCGCTCCATCAACCACAGCCGATATTGGCGACTTGAAAGAAGCTAGACATAAGTAAGCAAGAGAAGGAGGAAACCCAAAGGAGGAGCTTGGAGGCAGTGACGCGTGCCATATGCCAGGTCAAATGCTTTGGATATGTCCAAACACCACCACGCAAGTCTCCTGTAGTTCCTAAAGAGCGGAAAACCATAAAATCGGTTAAATAGGAAAGTATATCTCAGTAGACCTTGAACGCTGAAAGCCATACTGGCGATCGGAAGAAGAGAATGAGATTCAGATGGTCTAAGAAGTGAGAGTTGAAGGGTTTCAAAGATCTTAGATAGAATACAGGAGAGAGAGCTATGGGCGATAGTTAGAAGGATCCAAATGGCTTCTATTTTTCGGAATAGGTTGGACATGTGCATGCTTCCAACACTAAGGGAAAGTGCTATTGAGACATAGAGAATAGTTGAACGAGGGCAGGGTCAGCACGTAAGCACATTCCCCTCAAAACTCAGGGAGGAATGCCACCCGGGCCACCCGCCAACGTTCATAGATTTCAGGGCCCATGCACCCGATCAAATGCACACAGGCACAGACATAGGACACCTGAGAGGGAAGAAGGTGGAGGAGGAATGCCAGAATCGTCCAGGAGGTTGAGTTAGAGGAAGTAGGAGGCCGAAGAGATGGGCCTTTTCAGTTGGAGAAGTAGCAACAGAGCCATCAGATCGAATGCAGAGGAGGAAGGCAGATTTACAGAAGTTGTTAGGATGTTTTTGGCAAGAGCTAGAAAGATTTATCAGTAAGAACCAAGGAGGTTAGCGCACTTCGTTTGATGAAAGCCCGCGCTTTCGTCGAAGAGTATCTGCAACGATTTCTAGCTGAATGAAAATTAGCGAGTGATAGGAGAAAGAGAATTTTCCACCCGATATGCGCTGTCTCTAGCCTGAATGGCCAGAGAACAAGCACGTCGAACCATGGATTATGGAGAGAAAGTTAGATGAAGAAGGAATGAACCTGCTCATCCCGTGCGATTACAGCTCCACCTTAGTGGCAGAAGCCGAAGTCAGAGTCAAAGCAGTCATTCAATTATAGTTAGCGTAGAAGCTGACGCAAGGCCCCAATCAGCCCTATCAAAGTGCCAGAAAAACGCATAGGGCAGAATGGAGCTGTTAAAATTAAGGGATATAAGGTTGTGGTCAGATTTACCAATAGGGCGAGGTGGTGTATTTAATAGAAGGATTAGTGGTGACATAGGAGATCAAGTGTGTTAGGTGGTTGGGTTTGATCCGGAATATGTGTAGGTTCGTTGATTAGAATTGCTCCAGATCGTTGAGAATGCTGAATGTTCTGGCCTCCTCCACCTAAATCAGTATGAGAGGACCCCAATGCCCCCAACCATTCAGTGTTGTGTACATTTGAAATCCCCTAATGAGAGGACCTCAGAATTTGGATGAGAAGATATAACAGTCTCGTGAGAAGTAGTAAGATATTCAAAGAAAGAGTGAAAATCTGTTCTATTAGGAGAACAGTAGCAGAAGCACAAGATTATTGTAGTAGAAGGAAGAAAGATTTTGAGCCACATAACATCGAAGTTAGGAGATTCGAGATTCACGAGACGTGTTACAGGAGTATTAATGTTTACATAGGCACACACTCCACCCTTCAGACGGAAATTATGAAATAAGTTATAGTTGGATACATTAAAAGAGTTAGAGGATGAATTCTTAGCCATCTGAGTCTCAAACAAGAGCAAAAGGTTAGGGCTAGAGTTTGAGAGGTGATATTCCACAGAGGCAAAGTTAAGAGTTTAAGCCACAGATGTTGGTGAAGTCAATAGAAAGCCCGCACCCATGAAAACCTGCCATCTCTCTCTCTCACACACACACACACACACACACAACCACTCTCTCTCTCACACACACACACAAACAAGAACAACAGACAAAAGCGGACTAAAACAAAAGGAGGAGTCGGGATAAAAATTTAACATAAACTAAATATTACCTATTTGAATTTTGAATATTAATGAATTTACTTTTTTGATTTTTAATCAAATTTATCTTCTAAACCAGAGATGGGGAGTCGAAAATAAAATAACTGACTCCGACTCCCAGAGTCGATATAAAAAAAAAAAACTGACTCCCGACTCCGAGAGTCGGTCTGTATTTTTAAACAGACTCCCAAGTCCCAACTTCCACTTGCATATTTTTTTTTTGAGTTTTAAGTTTATTAAAACCTTTTTTATTATACTTCACTATATATATATATATATATATATATATATATATATATATATATATATATATATATATATATATATATATATATATATATATATATATATATATAGGCCTGTCTCCAGATTAGCTGACACCTGTATCTCAAAACCTTCCATAGCTACATAAAAACTGAATGCATTTTTGAAATCGGCGAACATTTTAATGCAGGAAATCAAAATAAAAAAATATTTTAATAGTTATTAATTACATTCTTAAATAAAATTAGTTAAAATAACATCTTACGCCTGGCAGCAAAAGGCCAAACTATATATTAGGCTTGTTACCCATTAAAATATCGTTTTCTTTATATCATTTCGATATTTTAAGGTTAACTTTAAAAATCATGATTTTTATAGTTTTTTATAATTAGGTTAAAAAATACTTTTTATATTTTTACAAATTATTTCACTAGCACTCAAGGGTCTTGAGAAGCATTTACGTTAATAAATTAAAAAACAAAATTTTTTCATTCCATCTCATGCAAGCAGTACTTTTCAAGATATCTGCCGAGCCTAATATTGGGGAGTTAATGTCCCAGAAATTTGGGGAGCGGATTGTCGTACATCAAAACATTTTTTTATTTTTATTTTTTATCGCACTTCATTTTATTTCCTATTTACTTTCCTGCATTAAAATGCTCGCTGATTTCAAAAATGTATTCAGTTTTCATGTAGCTATTGTAGTTTTTAAGTTACAGGTGTCAGCTAATCTGGAGGCTGACCATATATATATATATATATATATATATATATATATATATATATATATATATATATATATATATATATATATATATATATATATATATATATATATATATATATATATATATATATATATATATATATATATATATGGCAAAAGTCCAGTTCCTGTTCATGGCTCAATTTTGGAGGAATTGATATTTTACAAAACATCTGTGTATTGCGAATATTTCAGTGAAGTCCATGTTTTAAAATCTTTTGTAGTTCAACAGGAATTCACATTTAAAAATTGCTGAATAAA
>JABUQX010050063.1:0-12500 GCA_015478945.1 Trachelipus rathkii
AACACCTAAAACAAAAAACTACCGACTCCCCGGACCTCCGGCGATCCGGACCTCCCGGACTCCGACTCCGCAAACCCTTTCAAACTCCAATTTGCCCTGCCATTTTCTCAGCCCCTTAAATGACTTGGGTCTCCTCTTCTCCTGCCGAGACCCGATATCGCCCCCTCGCGTTAAAATCTCCACTTCCCAGACCCTAAAAGGCACATTTCCCCTTCTTTCTACCTCTTTGCCTCCCCTGCTGTTCTTCTCGCTTTCTTCCCTTATACTTTTTCATCCCAACTACCATAGCGGGCGCAGGTTTATTCTCTCGGTTCCCTCTTCCCGCTGCTGCTGCTTTCTTCTCTTTACCCGTAGGTGTCACGCCCCTACATCCCCTCCCGTACCCCTGTTTATCCTCTCCAGCGTCTCTCAACAACGACCCCTGTTTCTCCCCAGTTTTTTTCGGGTATACAAAATTAAGACCCATCTCGACTTTGAACATGGCCCATGGCCAGACCATCAATCGGAGCTGATGTCCAATCTCCGCGATGTTACGTCTCAAGGGACTCTGGTCCGCCACCGGCTTCTCCTCATTCAGGGTTCTTTCTCGTCGGCTTTTCTGACCGATTCTCCTACCCTCAGGCCTCAGCTAAATATCCAAATGGGTATGTTTTTACCACCACCGGTTTGGCCTGAAAGCGAATAAGTGCAACCAACCCTGCACTTTTTCGGGAAACCCCTAGCCAGCGGTCCATTTAAGGCGTGGAATCCAGTCGCACCCCGTCTTGTGTCTTCCTCTCGCCTTCTCGTCTCAGAATTGTTCTTCGTTATTTCGACAGGTCTTACAAACCTGTTCTTTCCTGATCGACACGGTGTTGCTTCGTATATTTTTCGCTTCTTCCTCGAGATGTACCCAGAAGTCTGCGTATCCTCTTCCTGACCGGGCTTCTTTACGCTGCAAATGGTAGTACCATCCCAGTCTATGGTGAGCGTTTGTGCACCTCTTGATCTCTTCTCTCCCCGCCGTCATTCCCTGGGGTATTCGTTGTGTTCGCCGATTAGGTGCCCAACCCATGTTTGGGAGACTGGATTTCTGTCACATTTCGACTTATTCGATCTAAGAAACAGGAGATTTGTTGACGGTTCTACGTCTCTAACTTCTGCAGGTACCGTAGTTTCTTCTATGCTTCCTTAAAGGGCATCCTCTGCGGTTTGCTTCCTTCCTTCTGGGACCTCCCCCTTCTTCCCCATCCTGCAGAAGGATTTTCCGGCGCTGTTGAACCCTTGTTCTTCTTCCTCCCCTGTTCAACATTCTGTGCGCCACCATATAGAGACTACGGGCTCTCCCACCTTTGCTCGTGCTCGGCGTCTTGCCTCCTAACAAACTCAAAGCAGCCAAGGCGGAGTTTGAGCACATGCTCGAACTTGGTTTCGTTCGCCTTTCCAAAAGTTCTTGGTCCAATCCCCTCCACTATGGTTGCTAAAGGTGTTTCGATTGGAAGGCGACCTGTGGGAGAGATTTTAGGGCTTCCTGAACTCTTGACAATACCAGATCGCTACCGTGTTCCCGCAATCCAGTCCTTTTCACTCGGAATCTGGCCTGGTAATAAGACCATCTTTTGCACATTGGATCTTGTCAGGGGCGTACCACCAGATCCCATTAGCAGTAGAGGACATTACCGAAAACGGCCATCATCACCCCTTTTGGTCTCTTTGAGTATACCAGAATGCCGTTTGGTTTGAGGGGGCAGCTCAGACGTTCATCGATGACGTTCTTAGAGGTATCCCCTTCGCCTTTGCTTATCTGGATGACCTCCTCATAACTTCCTCTTCTCCTGCCGAGCATAAGCAACATCTACGTGCCGTTTTTTGCCAGGTTGGACGAATGTGGCATGCGTCTCAACCCGGCAAAGTGTGTTTTTGGTGTCCCTTTCTCTTACCTTTCCAGGACACACTGTTTCAGCGGATGGGCATTTGTCCTTTGTGCCAGAGCGAGTGTTAGGGGGGGCCCATTTCGCCACTCTCCCTAGGGCTGTCTCTCAGAAGCAGGCTTCGTCAGTACCTCGGCCCATGGCCTTAACTTCTATCATCGTTTTCTCAATCGGGCGCTGATATTCTTCGAACAACTCACTGCTCTCATCGCCCCCAGGCACCGACGGGGCAGTTCTACAAATGGAACTGGTTCTGACAAGCTACTGCTGCTTCTTGAAGCTTCCAAAGAAGCACTCGCTTCTGCCACACTCTTAGTTCACCCCCAGGACTCAGCACCGACCAGAGTTCAGCAACAGCGGGCGATTTGCTGTCCGGAGTGTTCTCCAGACACCACCTGAACGGCGTGAGGAACACCTCATGCCTTGAATCTCTCGCAAGTTGCTGCAACCTCTTGAGACTCGCTACAGTGCTTCGGAATTCGGATTACGCGATATTGTATTTCTCGCCCTCCATACACCCGTCGATTTTCCCGTACTTTTGGAGTGAGCGTCTGTGAGTTCCAATACTCACTGATCACCAGCCCACTTACCTTCGGCTATGGTCCTCCAGAAAACGATACGGCACTCTCCTCGAGAAAGCTCGTCACCCTTGAGTATGTCTCACAGTTCACCAGCTGATGTCAGACATATTTACTGGGTATATTGTCAACAAACGTTCACTGCTGACGCCTCTCTCCCGCATTGAAATCGACGCAATTTCAGCCTTAACCAACATCGACTACGACGCTATGGCAACGTGCCCAGACTACTGGGAGGATCCTGCACTTTCACAAGACTCTTCTTTCAAGCTGGAGTGGCTCCAAATCCCTGGGATAGAGGACTTCTGTGCGATGTCTCTCAGAGATCTCCTCGTCCTTTCGTACCTGCATCGTTCAGTAAGGCTGTCCTAAATCTTCAATCGCTTTCCCACCCTGGCATTGAGGTTTCACGCAAACTGGTTGCTGCCGATTTGTGTGGCCTGATCTAAATGCCGACGTAGCAACTTGGTATCGCACTTGTCTTCCCTGCCAGCGTTCTAAGGTCCACCGTCACACCAAGTCCCCGCTAGGCACTTTCTTACCCCCTGGTGCTCGCTTTGAACGTGTCCACATCGACATCGTTGGACCTCTGCCTCCCTACCGCGGTAAGAAATACATTCTTACGTGTATAGATCATCGGTTCACACGTTGGACCGAGGCTATCCCTCTCTCTGTCACCAACGCGGAATCCATAGCAAAAAAGATGTTCTTAGCTCATGGATTTCCGCGCTTTGGTTGTGCCCGCTTTCTGTCAACAACGGACCAAGGTACCTTTTTGAATCCTCTTATGGAGAGATTTGATGAATCTTCTTGGTTCGGAGAAGATTTTCACACGACTTCTTTTAATTCAAAAGCGAACGGCATTGTTGAACGTTTCCACCGTCATCTTAAGGCTTGCTCTTCTAGTCAGCCCAATCCGGGAAAATGGACTGACGCTCTCCCTTTCGTACATGCTTGGCATCGCCCACAGTTAAAGGAGGATCTGCCTGTTCGGCGGCTGAATTAGTGATAGTTCTGCCTCTTCGTCTTCCCGGTAACTTCTTTTCACAGTCTTCTCCTCTTTCTCTTCAACAGCCGACCCGCTTGCTTATCTTTCCCGCTTGAGGCGCTGTGCTTCGTCGTGGAGACAAACTCCTTCTCGTCCACACAAGGTGCATTCCTATATCCTAGGACCTTTTCTTCCTGCACTCGATGTTGTTCGACATGACTCCCACCGCACCGCTCTCCAAACCTAAGTTTCACGGACCCTTTTCCGTGATCAGCTTAGGAAGGAGAATCGTCACGATTACAGACGTCCACACGCACAGAAGTCATTTCGATCGACCGCCTTAAGCCTGCTTTCTTTCGAGGCGAATCCTCTTCCTGTTCTCGACCCTGACGCTTTACCTTTTGTTTCAATTTCTCCTCCTTAAACTCGTTCTTTTAACTTTCATTCTGGCATTCCTCTTCTTCCTCCATCTCCTCTCCCTTTCCCTGATCCCCTTCCTTATCCTCCCCTCCTTCTTCCTCAGCCAAACAGCACCAAATACGACGGCTCAGGACTCCACCCGCCGGTCATCGATTCATCCTTGCCTCCCTCCACTCCGGCTCAGGATTTTTTTACCGCCAGCTCCACCTCGGGTACTCGTTACGACCATGCAAAGGATGTTCCGACTCGCCGATCACCCGCTCACAATCTGGAAATCCTTTCCAGACTCCATCACCACGCTCCTTACCAGACTATCGAGCAGAGGTAGGCATATTCGATGGCCGGCGCACTATTTGGATTAGCTTTTCGTGCCTTCAGCACTGCAGGGGAGTACCTGTGGTGACGAAGTCAGGTTAAGTCCAAATACCGCGCAATAAAATTGTAAAACATTATATGTGACCGCACTTTCATTTTCTCACCATGGCAAATTCAAAATTATACTACTACTAACGTGCCTCTAGCATTTTCATTCTAGTGCCATTTTTTTTCTTTACGCTAACGCTTTTATATGACGCTCTGCATTTTTTCGCTTAACCAGCGTAATTAGGCTTATTTAAGCCGTGCTTTTTGACTTTTATAACGTGGTAAGTGCCATTTGTGAAAAATATGAAGTTATTTTGAATATTATGAATATTATCGTTATCAAGTAGGTCCACTAGGAAGGCCCAGCAGTGAAAGTGATTATACCGTGTCAATTTTTATATTAATTTTACATCCATATTAGCTAGTTTATTCTCACGGTAGCAGGGCTTGGACAGACTAAACCAAGGCCTTTCTGTCTCAGGGCTTTTCCTAGTAAACGACGCTACGCCCAAAATTTCCTTTTGTATTAAACACTCTAAATTTAAAGTAGGCAATGTGGCCCTAATTGTTTTGTGTAAAGTAAACTTTTATTTATTTCATTACTATCATTATTTAGTCATATCATATAATCTGTATTAGCATATGTATATTATTATTTTTTATTATTACCCAGGACACTGGGGGTTTCAGGTCAGCTTGATTTAAACTTTCATGCTGTTAAGCACCTCAAATAAAATACTCAACTGCTCCCTCGTTGTATGAGAACCTGATGTTTAACCTTCGCAAAGAAGTTCTCTGACAGCAACCGACCATCAAAGAACTTCAATATATATATATATATATATATATATATATATATATATATATATATATATATATATATATATATATATATATATATATATATATATTTAATATATTTTTATATATATATATTTATTTTCGACATTTGTTTAAACGATCTATTTGCATTTTCTCGGAAACTGAAGGCGCACGGGATGTATAGTTTTCTGTTAAAAAACTGTAAATATATATAAACCTAAGACAAAATGTACTTAATCCGTGTATCATATACTTGCCCACAAATGTCAATCCGCAGTGCAAAATTAATAACCCATTGATGTAATGGTTGTGGCTATTGTGCTTATCACTTCTATATTGTAGCCAATAATTAGAAAACTTAACGTACAATTAACAATCTTTACAACCTTAAAGTTTTAGATATAACAACGTACAATTTTTAATCTTTACAATCTTAAAGTATCTAGATACAAGTATCAACGATACATGTATCGGAATCGGTATCGCCAAAGAAGGTAAGCAAGTATCGGTGTATCGATATCGCTAAAGTAAATTTTTGTGTATCGATGTATCGGTATCGCTTAAGCAAATTTTTTGTATCGATGCCCATCACTGATATATAATATATATATATATATATTATATATATATATATATATATATATATATATATATATATATATATATATATATATATATATATATATATATATATATATTATATATATATATATATATATATATATATATTATATATATATATATATATATATATAATATATATACTATATATATTATATAATTATATATATAATATAATATTATGCATTAATTATAATATATATATATATATATATATATATATATATATATATATATATATATATATATATATAATATATATATATATATTTGTCACACAGACATCGCGGGCAAGCCTAAAATAACTTTGGGATGCAGAAAAGTCAAGAATTAAGTAGAACGGCGTCAATCGTCTCTTCAGCGCAGCGATGGACAGAAAGATGGCGGTTTCTCGGAGTGTTGCCACACTCGATTCAAATAAAAGCATTCATCAGAAAATTTTCATTCGCAAGTGAGCTCTTGCTAAGGCACTCCCCTCAAGCTCGAGCGCTGAGGACGAGAAGTAAGTTAATCGAGGTAATTCCTCGGGCAACGTACCTGCCGATCTCTGAGCGTTGAACGCACTGCGCCCGAAAGGACTAAAACGGAAGGAAGCGAAATTTGCGAAGAAGTCTGCGAACTAGATAAAGAATCAGGCGTTTAAGGAAAAAAAATAGAATAGAAGAAGACAATAGCGGGGGTGGGGGTGTAGAAGGGATACATGCAAGTGGAGAGATAGGTGTAGCAAAAGAAGACGTTGAGGGAAGAGGAACCGGAAAGTTACGAGAGAAGTCGGAAACCTGAATTTCCTCTAAATATGCGGGCTTGAAACGGTCGATAAATACGATCTCAGTGCCGGTATGACGTTGACTAGTAAAGTTCTTCTCCTTCCGAAGCAAAACTGGTAAAGGCCCAGTACTTAGGTTGGAGAAGAATGGTGAGAATCATGCCTCACGAACGCGAGTACAAGAGAAAAGGTCTTTCGGAACGAAGAATAAACTTTTTGCTGCCGTGAAGGAGTAGGTCTCCATGACTAAGCACAACGTCTCAAGCGGGATAGATAGGATAGAGGGTCAGAGGAAGGATGTGGAGCAGACTGAGAAAAGAATTCTCCCGGTAAACGAAATGGAACCGTAAACTAGTTCCAAAGCAGAGCACTGTAAATCTTCCTTGATAGCTTTGCGAATTCCAAGCATAACTAACGGAAGAGCTTCAGTCCAACGTTCAGGAATAGGTTGAGCTGCAAGGGACGCCTGGAGTTGGTGGTGAAAACGCTCAATAATTACTTGGGAGATAGGAAAATAAGACGTTGAACGTATTTTTTTTCAACCAAGAGGAGGCATTAAATAGTTCCAGAGGGCAGATTTGAATTATTTACCTTGATCTGAAGTAACGGTGAGGACACCGAATGGCAAAACCCAGTGGCTAAAGTTGAAGAGTACAGCGTTTTACTATTAAAGAAACGCGAGCATAGATATTTTACTAAAATGAATACTTTTAAAATATATTGATATACTGACGATTGGTTTATTCCTTATAACAGGTCCTTACCACTAGAAATATGAGACAAGTCCTTTAGAGAATGTCAAAACTAGAGACATCGACCACAGCGTATAAACAAGAAACAAAAAAAAGATTAATCAGAATAAAGAATAATGACTAGTAAGAGTATCCTCGAACAGAAGAAAGATTCAGAAAGGGGTATGAAAGCCGGATGTCTACAGAGTTTTTTAAAGTGCCACAATATCCGCCGTTCCGTAGTGATAGTATAAAGTTTAATATTACCTGAAAGATTTAAGGATGTGAAAACATGTAAAGGAGGATTTTATAAACAAAGAAATACAAAAAGTAAGGTTCAACCCTGTAACTAACGATATAAAAATTGAAAGATATTCAGCTTACGAGAGGTAAAAGCGAAAAAATAAAGCAGTACTTGTGAAATGGAACCGGGATTATCCGCTAAGTTTAACTACTTATATAAAAGCAAGTTGTATAAGAATTATTAATCAGTTGCCATATATAATCATGGAGAGTGTAGATCACTTCTATTCTAACTCTGCGTCTTCAGCCTCTTTGGATTTAGCATCCTGATAATAAACTCTCGGATTTTCAACTTGTTAATGAATCCTTTACAACTTAAAAGAGGAATACGAAGTAGGATATGTGAAATGATATTAAATACGACATAGAAAATTTACCTCACAATCTATTCTGAATGTTGGTGTACAGAAGTGTAGAGTGTTGAAACTTATTATAAGTGAAAGATACTCGTGATTTGCCTAGGTCCACGATTGGTACAAAAGAATACTTCTTTGAAGAATTTACTTTGCGACGGTCATATTTTAAATCGGTGCCTGCTATTTTCGGTCATTTAAACGTTCTCTTTGATATGAGTATTATGTGTAAGGATCTGGGATACAAAACTGAAATTGATATGCGGACCTATGAAGATAAAGTAATTAAAATCTTTAAGCTCGAAAAAGTAAGGTAAACCGGCGAGACCGCTGAATATGTTTTTTCGAGACGATCCACCATGGAACGTAAACATATTCGTAATAACTGAGCTGAGCTGGATATACTTCATGATATCCCTACTATGTTGAAGAGGGTTATACTATCTGTGGAGAATAAACCCATGACTCATCATGAACAAAAAGATGAAGCAGATCGAGTTCTGCATTATACATGCACCCCATCCGAGATGCTCAACCACCCAGGTATGGCTTATGTATATACAAATATAATTGATCCTCAATATGTAGATAATACTAAAGCTCCTTTTAGAGTAGTATATTTTCCCAAAGAGAGTAAAGTTATAACATTCCTTAATGTTCATTATCTTCCTCTGAATAGATCAAATTTTGACTCTGTACGCGTACATATAAAAGATATTGTAGAACGGAAATTTCTTTCCCCTACATACGGGCATTGTTATGCAAAATTCATATTAGAAATATCGCAGATGCCAGTAATTTATTTCATTAGCAACAAAGCACGTCTCTCTTGTACTCATTTATGTTTTCATTCATAACATACTCTCACAGTTGATAACAGATAGTTATAGAAAGACACTCCTGTAATAATGGACGAAAAAAGGGTATTCAGAGAAAATGCAGAGGGGGTAAGGCCTTGGTGGATTTTTTGCCAAGCTATGGAGAAATGCAAGGCCTTTAGAAGAGGAGTGGAATATATAGGTAAAAGCTGATAAGAACGGTGTGCACTATTCAAGATAATGCGGCAGGAAATAATCCTCATGCAGCATTTAAAAGACGTATTGCCCGATGTTTCAGATGAGATGTTGGATGATGTGAAGCGTCAAAATAAGGCGTAAAATGTCAGGTCAAGGTTGAGACACCAAGAAGATTGTCATAAAGAAAAAGCTAAGCGGAAAAGAACTCTAAAGAAAAAATGTATTTGCTATTGCTATTTAATTACTAACTTATAACTTTTATAGTGGTGTGATGACTGTAGAAGATAATGTTTTCATGAAAATGTTCATTATACGAGCAGACCTCGCACATGCAAGATGCATTCCTTCATCCTTCTAGGTCTGTTGTAAGAGTGGATTGGATCTCTTCTCCATGAACCCTACACAGATTAGCGTTAGCGATTCCAAACTTGATCAGTATTAATCCTCGCATCATTAACCAATAAGATGTTCCTCTAGAGATTCAATATTCCAGGGTACTTCTGAATCAATACCTAGGATTCCTTCTAATGTGTTTTTAGTATGTACAAAACGAAATTCACAAAACCTGATGATACAGATCTTCCTACGGGTGATGGACACATTAGTGTATCAACCAAAATCAAATTTCCTGTATACAATTGCTTCACCCAGGTTTAAGTCTATCTTAACGGAACTTCACTAGCTGCGCCAGCGGCTAATTATCCTTATAGAAGCTATATAGAACATTTTTTAAATTATTCAGACGACGCTAAAAAATCTCTAATCTCCAGTCATGTGGTTTTATAGTTTCAAAGATAAGCTGCACCATATAGATAAAGCCAGGCTAAGTCTAAATAAAGTACTTAATGATTTCACGGTGCGATTAAATGGCGATATCATTCTCTCAAAAAGACTCAATTCTTACCATCTGTAGATACTAGAATCATTTATCACGTTCAACGATCTTTGATATTGCTCTTAAAATAAAAAGTAAACCTACTGCTACAACTGTTGTCCAGAACCTTTTTTCAAACTGTTGGAGGCTTATCTATATGTCAGAAAATGAAATTATCCCCACAGCGGCATTTGGAAATTGAAAATTCGCTTGTGAATACTACAGCAAAGTAACCTATTAAGAGAGTTGAAACCAAGATTTGAATTCACTCAAGGATTTCGAGTGTGATCAATATCCCTAACATGGTGAACGGAAATTATACCACGAAAAGTAATAATAGCGATTGATGAACATGACGCCTACTTATTGAATTATAAAAAGTCACCTATAAATTCACACCTTTCGGCTTAGAGTTATCAGTTTAGTAAATGGCACTTCCCACGGACCTGATTATGAAATGTATTACAACGGAACCTATCTCGTCTGTACTCGCTCCTTTTAACTTAAATACAATACTGATCATGTAATGAGTAGTTGGACAGGATTACATGCGTTGAAGAATTAGCAAAAGAACCATAATATGTTTATGATCTCACAGCCGACCTTTCAGCTTGTAACGGGCCTTGCAGTTAAACATTGAGAAAGGTACCTTAGGACAAGTCCTCTTTGTCAGTCCCAAAACCCACCCATCCACTGTCTTATTTCTGTGTCTATCTTGAGCATCCGTTCAACTCATTGAAATTGACGAGTACGCAACGTACTTCTTGAATTCATTAAAAGATGAGATGAAGAAGGAAATAAATCAGGTGTTGAAAATGAGACATCAGCTTTTAGGTGGTCGCTAATTAAACATAATCTTAAACATCGTAAAGTTGGAGAAGGATACTTGCTTCATATTCAATACATTGCCTCGTCCACATCATCTCACAGGACATTTGGATTTCCGTATATAGAGCAAAAACAGTTTCTGTCACATGAAGTTGATTCTATTGAACTTTAAGAATTATACTGATAATATATCGTATATACCTTATTTTAAGAATATAAATAATTGCAAAGTTGTGTAAAAACAGTCTTTACCCTGGTCAACCCTTATATTCTAATTTGTGTGGAGTCTATTGTATTTATTCCATTTATGTGCTTTTAAAATAATGTATGTTTTAATAAACTTGTAAATAATATTTGATGCTAAAATTTGTATTCAAGAATTATAGTTTCTAAATTATGTTGACATAAATGCTTTAAATGTAAAAATGCGAATTTTACTACCCTTAAACTCGTAATACTAAACATCTTATTTTAACTAAAAGTTTTATAACAGGACACTGCGTGTGGTTTACACTTACATTACAATTATTAAATTAATAAAATATATCAATAATAAAATAAAAAAGATAATAAATAAAAAGTTAAAGCAAAAATAAAGAGGAGAGGTAATAAAAAAAAGATAATAATAAAAGTAGTAAAACAAAAATAATAATAATAATAAAAAGTGAATAATAAATAAAATATAAAGATAAACAATGAAGCAGTAAATAATATGAGTTAAAGCAGTTAAAGCAGTATGAGTGAAAGCAGTAAAACAGTAAACAGAAAACATATAGTTAAAGCAGTAAAACATCAGATGATTAAAGCAGTAAAACATGAGTTAAGCAGTAAAGCAAGTTAAACAAAAGCATACTAATCCCCTGTGGTGAGGTAACACCTCTATTGATTTAACTGATTTACGGCTTTAAGGTATGAAATGTTATTAAATATATGAGTTAAAGCAGTTAAAGCATACTAATAAGAGTTAAAACAGTAAAACAAAAGCATTTACTGAATCCCCCTTTGGTGTTAGGTAACACTCTATGATTTACTGATTTACTGTGTTAAGTATGTAAAGTATATGTTTTTAATAATTTCATATACAATTGTAGTAAAATGAATGATTCATAGTATATTTGGAAAAGAAAATTCTTTGAATAGTTTACAGTGATATCACAACTATTTTCGTTCCGCCCAGTAATATTGCGTCTGCGGACTCACGCGCGGGCGGTTACGCGAAAATATTGTGCCTGCGGGCGCACGTGGTGGCGGCGGCGGTTTCAGCTGCGGGGTCACCTGCGGACGCCGGCTCTGAAACGTGACCGTTCACTGTCATCAGAATGTGTAACTCTTTAGATAATATTGCTTATACGTCAATAGGTGTTAGAACAAGACTGAACTCTAGTAGGAAGCTCCTGAGCAACTTGTAAGCTATACACCAATTGATCTATACTTTATAACCTGGGTAGACACCCATATAGGGCTATTCTAGGCTCAGGAGGAGGAAAACGCTTGAAAAAAGTGGCACTCAGTTCGCACTATGTGGCCACTCAGTTGGCACTATGTAGCACTCACTTGGCACTCATTGCACTATGGGGCACTCACTTGGCACTATCACCTGCACTCATTCTAATACTCTTAGAACACTAATAGAACACACTAGATACTCTACGGTGATATGGAACCATCAAAGTTGAACCATCAATAAAGGCTGAGCCATCATAAGCTGGAACCACTCTTTAATATAGGGTACCACAAATACACTCATCTTCAAAGTTTGAGTCATCAAATTGAGCATCAAATAATGCTGAGGCATCAAAGCTGGGGCATCAAACTGGGCATCAAAGTTGAGGCATCAAAGTTGACATCAAAGCTGAGGGATGACCAGAGTAAGTGTTGTGGTGATGTGTGAGTGTGTGTATTGGGTGTGTGTGTGTGTGTGTGTGTT
>JABUQX010050063.1:17500-31574 GCA_015478945.1 Trachelipus rathkii
AACTAGGGCGGAAGACAATTCTATAATGGACAAGCAACTAGGGCGGAAGGCAATTCTATAATGGACTCTATTATGAAAAAAAATATCGTAAAAATTGCTGTTTGCAAAAAGCATTCTTTCTATTTCTTTGTTACATTACTATTTTATGTATTCTTAAATTGTTTAAAAAAAATTTCTTTCACTTTTTTATTTGACAAAATTTTATATTTCCATCAACATCCTATGCCTGGCATTTTTAATTTGGAGGCAGCGAGCCCCGAGAGCCATAAAGACGAGCACGCACTGTAAAAAGTATTAAACACATCTGAGTTAAGTATCAACCTATTGTATAAGAGTTTTTACCTCAAAGATGCCTCCAATGATTGCCGCGATAAATAATCCAGGAAGGCCGGAAATAAAACCGCATTTATCCATTAACAAAATAAGGTACTTATTTCTTCTTTCTAATTTAGTATCCCCTAAAGCTATTGGGTCACATCCAGCGTAGCTAGCATACGCTACCAAGCCGCAAATAAATAGTGACAATTGTAATAGGAATGCACCAAAGATATATATATGACCGTTCTGATAACAATCGACCAATATCTCTCTCGTCTTTAAAGTACTCGAATGTATCATTGATTTGCATATTTTAGATCTTACAAATCTGATTTATTTCTTTTCGATCATTAGGATTGTTTTTGCTTCTCGATTTCAATTAATGACTAAAATATATAATATATACTACTTTAACAATCTGTGTTCTATTGTTCTAAGAGATTATAAATCGCCCTCTGTGGTGATGTTCAGTATATTCAATATCAACAACTCACCGTATTAATAGGGCATTGTAAATTCTCTTTCCCTGAAAATATACTTTCATTTCTCCACTCGCGCCTTGCTTTTGTGTTATTTTTTTTCCAGCTTGTAATAGTAGTTTAATAGACAATTTCTTCCTTCATTGTCATCATCTAGACTCCTTTACCTTTGTGATTATACAGATACCACAAGAAAAAGTACTAAGGAAATAACAAACTGAAATCAATATATTCACACGTCAGTTTTTTTTTTTTTTTTTTTTTTTTTTTTTTTTTTTTTTTTTTGTAGTTATTCAAATGTCCAACCAAACTAGTATTAGTTAGTATATCCCCTTTTAAGAAACTTCTGCACTATGAAAATCTCTTCCTACTCCAGTTTTTCCTCAGTTTATAAATTTGAGAATTTTTCATTACAGTTGGTCTTGGGAGTATCTTCAATTTTATTTGGACTAAAATTATTTAATGGTAATTCATGTTGTCAATAATCAATTCAACATAACTTCAACCGACACAGAATTTTATTAAAGAACTCACATACATTTAGATAAATACATGTCAAAATTCTTTTTATTTGCCGTATTTTTTAAAATATTCGCAGATTCTCTACTAATTCTGATCAAAAAGAACTTGCTTTTCTAGACAATCAAATTCATCCAAGCAGAATATAAAATGATGTCATGAACAAACGAACGAACAATCGAACCAAAAAATAGGAAACATAGTCTGTTTTATGAGTAATACTTTGAGTATAATAATAAAAATGAGCCACAAACTAAATCTGACAAAGAAGGTGAGAAGGCGTAACTACTTGGCCAAGCAAATAGTTCATGACCTTCAACCCCGAGAAATTTGGATTGGTCTCAGAGAAAGTTTTGTAAGTAAATTACGCTGGTCAACAACATTTTTCTGGAAAAAGGTTTTACAACGGTTTTAAGGTAATTCTGGCGTGCTGATTCCAAATCTGTCATTAGTTTTTGTCTTTCACATCAGATTTTTGAGATATCAGATATTGCAGTTTCAAATAAACAGCAACAGACTTACAAACAAGAATAAGGTAAGATACAAGATACAAGAATAACGAAAACTACATTTAATGATCCGTAAGACAAAGTTGTGATAGTGAATGCATATAAATGTGGGTGAATGGCTATTACCATTTTAGAATTGACATGTGAAATTAAGGAAAATATGCACAAAAATGTAAATTGAAAACAGTGATGTTACATTTGCATAAACGACTTCTTCTTTGACGGTCTCCGAGTACAACGATTGTGGAAAGTCCCTCATCAAGGACCAGCAGTAATCTGCCATCATGTTGGTGTCCCACAGGCCTTGGTAGCGTTCTTTCATAAATTTAATTTCTTGATGAAAGCGTTCACCTTTCTCTTCGCTCATGTGATCCAAGCTGTTTGGAAAGTCGTCTAAGTGACTGTGTAAGTGGTGAACTTTGATGTTCATTCTACATCCAAGTGCTTGGAAACTCAGAGCAGCTTCCTTCCACAATTTGTCCATGTAGATGGTAAAGCTGCCAAAAAACACGAGAAATTCATACCACATCAGCGAGAGCGATATATAGCTAAGAGCCTCTGCCGAGAAGGCAGTCCGCATTGTTGGCAACACAAGTGTGGATCCCTGATGGGTTTTCTTATTTAAGGGCCATCAAATATTATTGCCCTTTTCTTTTTGGCACTGTGACTTGGAGCTATTGAAAAAATATAACTGAAGCAGTCTTCAGTGTGATCAAGTGCTTTAGCGAATTGCTTCATTAACCCAAGTTTTATGTGCAGTGGGGGAAACACAATTTTACTCTTATCAGCCAGAGGCTAATTCTTGATGTTCTTATCACCAGGAGTCAAACTGATTTTTGGTGTCCAGGTCTTTGTCGCCCAGTGTTCTAATGTAACCCTACTGTCAAAGTAGCACAGGGAAACAAGGGTGTTTGGTGGCAACCTCGCTTGCTGCTCACGCAGACATTAATCCATTTCTCAAACCACACAAATTATATACTCATGGACACATGAAGATGGAGTATTCGCAGTTTATACAGAATTTTCTGTGATGTTGGCGAAAAACTCTATCTATTTATTTGTTAAGACTGTCATATTGGAATTGAACCACATATATTTCTGTTGCGCAGGAACACACATTTCAATTTTCTTTTACTACTGTCAGTAGTTATGGGAGGCGTTCGTTCTACGTCGGCATCGCCGACCGACCGAACCGACCGACCGACCGACCGAACGACCGACCGACCGACCGACCGCCGACCGACCGACCGAGCCGACCGACCGACCGACAGACCGAACCGACCAACCAAATTCTATATTTTAACATATCATATATATGTATATATATATAATATATATATATATAATATTTGATATATATATATATATACTACGATATATATATGAGTATATATATATATATATATATAGTATATATATATCTATATATATAATGATATATATATATAGTATAATTTATAAATATATATATTATTATCTAGGATTAAAAGTATATTTACTTTTCGGCAGCACTAATTTTTTTAGAGTTCATTTCGATATTTGTATTGGCTTTCGATTGAAATCTAAAATCGATACTTTGTTATATCTATACATAAAATCGATATTTGGTATTATCGATACAAATTTAAATTATAATATATAGTATATATATATATATATATAGTACTTAAACAGAAGGATAGACAATAGATTTATAATATATTATATATATATATGATATATATATGTTTGGATACTTGTATATACATATATATAATAATATATATATATATATAAAGTCAAATGTCCAAATTGAAATTTTGGAGTTTTATAGAGTACGAATAGATTGTTGCGAATAATGTCCCAAAAGTACTCATTTTGGGGGATTTTATTGTTTTTTTGGGGTTTACATAATGACAGGTAGGTGTTCTAGCTGCAGAAATGTTATTTCTGGCAACAATTTCTACAGCGTATTCCGTGGGAAGAAAACAAATTGACAAAAGTGGTTCCCTGTTTGTTAGTACCAAAGCGAAGAGGTCTCTCTCTTCATATGATCCGATGTGTAATAATATAGTATATATATAATATATATAATGTATATATAGTATATATGTATCTATTATATATATATATAAGTATATATATATATATATATATTATATATATAATACTGAAGCGTTATATATATATATAGTAATAGTATATTATAATACTATATTATTATAATACGTAATATTACTATATATTCTTATATATATAATATATATATTTAATATATATATATATAAAGGTATATATATAGTATATAGTATATATATATATATAGTAATATATAATATATATATATATAACTATATATATATAGTATAGTATAGTATAGTATATGATATTCATACTATATATTAGTATATAGGTTATAGTATATATGGTTATATATATATCATATATATTATGATATATAGCATATATATATATAATATAATAATAGTATTATATATATATATATATATATATATATAATATAATAATTATATATATATATATAGTATATATATATATATGTGTGTGTGTGTGTGTGTGGTGTGTGTGCGTGTGTGTGTGTGTTTGCATGTATATACGTACAATATATTTGAAAGTCTGTGCTTATTTGAACAGTCAAATAATTACTGCCATAAAAAAAAGAGAATGAAATGAAAAATATTTAGGGAGAGAAATAAGAAAAAAATATAATCATAAAAAAAAGGAAATCAAGAAGAAAAAAAATGTCGATACAAAGCAACCATAAATTTTGAGGAAAAAAGTGAAAAAAAACAAATGCCGCAAAAGAAATAAAAAAATAAAAATAAAAACGAGCATGAAGACTTAACACAAAAATAAGTAAAATAAAAAAGAATTTCTTTCCCTTTCGTCCATTTTTTGTTTCCAGGACCCGATTTTTTAGGACCTGTAAACTTAAAAATAAAAGTTAAATTATTTATTGCTCAAATGAATTGTTGAGACAAGTAACAACTGAAATGGAGTTCTCCTTTTATATTATATATATATATATATATATATATATATATATATATATATATCTATATATATTATATATAATATACTATATATATATATATATAATATATATATATATACTAATATAGTATATAGTAATATATATAATATAAATATATATATATATATATATATATATATACTATATATATATATATATATATATATATATATATATATGTATTGATAATATTATATATATATTATATATATCTATATATATAATATATAGGTAATATATATATTATATATATATATATATATATATATATATAATATAATATATATATATATATATTATAAATATATATATATATATATACTCATATGATAGTATATATAAATATATAGTAATATATAGTATAATTATATAATAATTACATATATATATATAATATATATATCATATATAGGGGTGACCATGGTTTAAACCATTTGGTTTAAACCATTGGTTTACACCATGGTTTAAACCACATAAAAAAAAAACCCAAGTTTAACCATAAAGAAAACCATGCATAAAATATTTATATGAAATGTATTTTCTATAGTTTTTCTTTGCATGTTGATATGGTTTTTCTCAATTTTTCAATCGCAGAGTAAACTGAAAGGCAATAAAAACATTTTTCTGCTGATTTTATATTATTGTGAGAATGATATATATATATAGTATATATATATATATATATATATATAATAGTATATATATATATTATATATCATATCAACTATTAATATATATATAATATATATAATATATATATATATATATTATAGTACAGTATAGTATTATAATCTATTATATATACATATATATATTGTAAAATAAATGTTAAAACATGATTCTTGTTTCGACCTCTTGAGGATTTCATTTTCTTAACGCCCAATTCGATCTGTCAACATTTCAAAAAGATTATAATAAACGATCATTTGTGGGAGTGGTGGCCACAGCATCAACCAAACTAGAAGGCAATGACTGTAAACTAGAGTGAGTGATGTTTATATTGAAAAAAGTTGAATATGGAGCTAGAACAGCTTAAACCACCACTCAACAGACAAGATTTATAGGAAAATAAAAAGGAGGTATCATCAGGCAGTAACGAAGCCTCACTTATAGGTATACTATTTGTAACCCAAGATGATTCAGACACAGTACTTCCAGGGATGAGTATTCAAAAGAGTGGAATTTAGGAATAAATTAAGAGCAAATTCTCCTCCCTTTCATAAAAGTTAACCTATTTGATGAGTCCTGTTGTCAGCAGTGACTCCTTCATCTTGGTACAGCTCTCTCAAAAAAAATTAAGATAGAAAGGTCATATATAAAGATAGATACGCATCATTGTCAGCAACTTCATCACTGCTAATCGTTTGAAAGGGTATTTCAACTTTTGGACTTGTGCACAGCAACCTTAGAAATAGGTTGGTTGGGAACAGCTAAAACAGGGAAATTAGTTTTTTTGTTATAAACATATCTTAATGCTAATTTCAGTTTCGACTTTTAATGAAGATGAATTCTCGTCTCTCTCTCTTCGTCCTCTCTCTCCACTCTCTATATTTATATAATATATACTATAGTATATATATATATATAGTATATATATATTATTATATATATATTATATATATATATATATATATATATATAGTATATAATATATATATATATAATATATATATATATATATATATATAGTAGTATATATTATATATATATTCCTAGTATTCAAATATTAAGGTAAATAAGAATTCATTTGTGTCTACTCATTATTAAGGTTAATCTTGAATAAACTTTTTCTTTATTGCGTTTTTAGATGTTCCCATTGTCAAGATTTTCAAAATAATAAAGTCTAAACTTTTTTTTTTTCAGATAGCACTTTTATTATACTAATAATATACCCTTTCCTTATTTAGTTTCATGTGTTTATGTAAAACTTAAAAAAAAATATAATAATTTTTAATACCAGTTTACAGTGATCAAGAAAATTTGAAATTTAAGCATCTAAAAGAAATTTATTAAGGAATTTTTAAAATATGTGTTAGCACATGTGTAAACAGTTTTCCAATAGTGATTTGTGCCTTTAAAATCTATTAAAACCAATAAAAACCACACTAAACCATCAAAACTAGATAAAAACCCATAAAACCAAAAAAACCATTGGTTTATTTGGTTTAAAAAAAACCAATGGTTTTTTTTTTTTTTTTTACACAATATTCTTTTTCCCACCCTATAATAATATATATATAATTATATCTATATATGATATAAAGTATATATATATATATATTAATTATATATAATATATATATATATATATATATATATAATATTATGTAATATATATAGTATTAGTATATATATATATATACTATATATAGTATATATATATTAATATAATATATTAGTGATATAAATACGTTATATACTATATAATTATATTATATATATATATATATATAATAGTGCCTTTCATGAATCTTTACTTACATTAATAAAATTTGAAGGCGCAATTTCATAATATTTTACTTTTTCTTGTTTGCAGGAAATAATTTAATCTAATGAGCGGCTGCAAACGCGACCTAATTTAAAAATAGTTCAACTGTGGAAACTTTAAAAAGAGTTTAGGGAAAAATTTCGGAGTCTAAATGCACGTCTGACACTTAGACTCATATAAGAAGTTTGGGAATGTTTGGTGTGAGTGGTATTAAAGAGTTGATTTCTAAGAGATTTTCATAGATTCCTTTCTGGATAATGATATTCTTCATTAGAATATAAGAGAAAGTCGAGAAAGTACTTACTTTTTTGTGAGTAGTAATACTGAAGCATAAAATTGGGAGAATATTTTTTATTTTTTAAAGGTGGAAGCTATGAAATTTTCCATTTATAAAATTCTTTCAACCTTGTGTCATGTCTTTTTTTCCTTTATGAAAGCCATTTTGTTTTATCTCTCATTACTCAGTAAATCCCAATTATTTGGCTTTGTTTTTCTTGGAATGCTTCTTGAATTAGAAACGTAAATTAAATGTAAATCTCGTGAATCAAAAAACTGGCCAAGGTGAATGAATTGAACCGTGCAAAAGCAATTGATTCTTGCGATAAAACTCTGCTGTGTCAATCGACAATGAATTGGCTTCTTAAGTTGATCCCACTATTTATTTTTCTTTTCTAAAATATTAAGCATAAAGGCCAACAATATACAAATGAGGTATATGATATATACTATATATATATATATATAGTATATATACTATAGTATATATATATAAGTAGTATATATATATATAATATATATATATATATATTATAATATATATATATATATATATATATTTAAATAGTATTATATATATATATAATATTCCTGCAGTAGCAGGGTATATTTTATATTTTTTATTTGTAACATATATATATATATATATTTATATATATATAGATATTATATATAATATAATATATAATATAGTACATATATATATATATATATATAATATAATATTATTATATATATATATAGTATATAGATATATGATATAATTATATATATACGTTACATAACCAAGAAAGTGTTTCTTAATTGTGGTGGTTTTTATGGCGCATATCATGTGAAAGTTCTTGCCTAATTTACAACAATTAAACAGATAACATTTCCGAAAAATAATTTTTCTCCCATCCTGTTGATCAAAACCTCTGTAAAAATTGTCTAAAGGCAAAATGTGTTATTATTAACTTCTCTAGAAATGGGGCTCCTTCCACGAAGAACAGGGATTTATTTTTAGTACCGGGCAGATGTTTTTACGTGTAGAAAGAATTTATAAGATTATTTGTTTTTTGTTTTTATATAAAATAATTTATATAATAGTTTTTGTATTATTAAAATTTTCAAGCAGAGGTATATATATATATATATATATTATATATAATAATATATACACTATATATATATATATATATATATAATATTATATATTATATTAATATATATATATATATATATATATTGACATTTATTTTTCTACTTATCCAGTTAATAGGTAAGGGCTAGGTTTAGGTTAGGGTTAGGTTTCTAATCCTAGTATTGGTAATTATTTACCCTAGAATCTAATGAAATTCACGTTAAACTTTTTAACTGATTTTCGTTTCTGGAGTCAACCTATTACTGAATACCCATATATATATATATATATATATATATATATATATATATATATATATATATATATATATATATATATATATATATATATATATATATATATATATATATAAAACAGGAAAAAACAACAAATGTGTGAATATAGTATTATAATAAAAACCCACAGGAAATAAAACAATAATCAAAAAATAAAAATTACAAAAACCACGAACTAGACTTTCGAGAGAACATACCGCCTCTCCTCATTCAGGCTCGTAAAGGAAGTTGGTTTATTAAAATTAAAGACAAAATAGGTTGTTAATTAAAATAGTTGGTTGTTTAAGTGATGTTATTTAGATGTTTCATAAAATAAGACATTTATGAACAATTTTTAAGGCAAATATACTGTATATTGAATAAAATTGGTAAAATCATCAAAAACATTGGCGTTTAAAACATTAAAATTATTTACATTCCTAAAGAAATTCTAATAATTGTCTTCTGTGAGTGTCTATCACGGGAGATATCAGTTCTATATTTGTAACATCGTTCCTGTGTTACTTCTTTTCTCTATGATTTTGCAGCTATGAGTTATGGTCATAAATTATTAGAGAGTAGGAATGTTGATACTGTCTTCTTTTCAAGTCAGAAGTTTCTCAAATATATGAAGAACTACAATTGTTGCAACGTACTTTATAGGCACCAACATTTTGAAATTCTGAATCATCAAATTTTAAATTTTGTTGTAATTTTTTAGTAGTGTTGGGGACATTTGAAACAAGAATAAAATCTTGAGGTACGCATCTTTTAAAATTGTCAGTTGGAAAAGGCACTATTATCTTGATTTTATCAGTTGCAGGTTCAGTAGTGAAAGGTGAAGAATAAAACTTCCTTTTTGCTGCATGAAGAGGAGCCTTATATATAAAGGATTCAGGGCAACCTAGATTTTTAAAAATATTCTTAATATATTCTATTTCCATATCTAGATATTGTGGACTGCAAATTCGTAGAGCTCTTAATAAGAACCCCTTGGCAACACCGTGTTTTACAAAATTAGAGTGAAAAGAGAGCCAATGAACGTATTTATCCACGAGTGTCTCCTTTCAGTAAGCGTCAAATGCAATATGATCACTTGCAGTTCTCCTCAAAAGTATATTAAGAAAAGAAAGCTTATCATCACTGTCCATTTCCAAAGTAAAATCTATTTCAGTTTTAACCCTTTCCATTCTTGAGCTCAATAATAAGTTTTTAAATTAGTTTAATTTAAATATGTATTCGAGAAGCGTAAGATTGCTCTATTCGCGTATAAGAAGCAGACATATTATAAATGTAAATATATTATATATATATATATATATATATAATATATATATATATATATACTCATATATATATATAATATATATATATATATATATATATATATATATATATATATAATAGTAATATAATATATATAGTATATATTAAATCCAACATTGATATAACGGTGCGCTGAAACGAAGAACATTGACTACAAGGACAACGGAGGGGGGCTGCAAGATATTCTGAGTGCTGAGATTGCTTGAGGAGTTTCACAGCAAATAACATTTAAAGAAATAATTGACATTAGAAAGGGAGATGAAAGGTAGAGTATGGGAGTTGATCAGTTTTGAGAAGTGACTTGAGGTGGCACGGGAGAAACATGGCGTAGAATGAATCGACAAAAAAGATATTATGTCAAGACTTTACAACTGTGGCACTGTACAGGGTAGTTCTAATATTCAAAGTGCATTGTCGTCTTCAGGCAAAGATATTTTCAGACTGCACGGACACAACGAAATAAATGAGATGTTAGAAGTTTTTGATCAGGATAAAGCCTATATTTAACAACTTAATGGCGATGACGTTGGTCCTCTTCTCTTTAAAAAGACTATTCCACCTCTAACTCTCGATATCATCATCACTATATATACGTATATATAATATTAATATATAGTAATATTATATTTATATTATTAATAAGTAATAAAAGTATGATATAATGAAAATGGGTGTATTATTTATATGTTATAGTATAAATAATAAATAATATATTTTAAATATATATATATTATATAGTATACTATATATAATATATATAGTATATTGACTTAATAGTTATTTTATAATATATGCTAATATAATATATGCTAATGACATGGATGATGATAGTAGTAATATAGTAGGCTATTATATATATGATATTAATATTATACCTATTATATATTTAGATATAATTATAGCAACTTTAATATCATTAATCGTTTGTAAAAAAAATTTTTTTTTAATTTATGTTCGTATTTTATGCTAAGATTTCCGCGAGCAAAATTTTGCATAAGTCGAAATGAAATAATATATACGAACCCGTCCCGTTGGAGATACTCTTGCAGTCAGTCAGATAAAGAGTAGGGATATAGATTAACAATAAAGAAGAAAATTGAAAGAAAAGAAATAATTCACTAATGATACTCTCTCCAGAAATCCTCCCCGCAAGAGAGATAAATTTCAAGGGAAAGGGGGTTGCGACTTGAATTTCGATCACAAATTTTCGCTAAACGAAGAGTCAGAGGGAATTGTGGAAAACGCGCTGGAAAAGGCTGTGTTAAAGTCATCCCTGCAAAAGAGAAGAGTATCTCAACAGAAGGGACTTAGTTTCTGTTACTTTACTTTCATTGATATCTTTATTACTTATATGTGGAATAAAAACATCATTTCATCACTCGCGCACTCTTCTAAATTAACCCACCTCTTATATAGGGGTCTTGCTCATAAAAAGAAGCCACCAATTAGCAAGCTTCCTATAGTATTGGTGAAACCGGCGAAGAACACCCAGCTTTCAAGTTCAAACGCCTTCTGAAAAACAAATAAAAAAGGTAAAAGAGAGAAAAAAAACTGCAATAACACCAAAACAATCAAAAACTCCGAAAATGACGTTAAGAAAATTAATGCCATTCATAGTAGCTTCAATTTCATTTCTAATTTTGGAATTAGGTCTTTCATTCTTTCAGCAACTATCCATGACGTTCGAGGATTCATCGTAGCATTTTGCCAAGACCTCCTTTACGGTATGGATTTCTTTCATAATTCAAGTTTGATTATGGGCATAAACTCATTTTTGGATTCCACAGCTATGAACCTGATCTGCCTTTTCGAATTTCTAAATGGTTCGTGACTTGCTTCGCCTTTATGTATGGAAAGAAATTTTTCAAATAAAGGACCTAATTTCAAACAACTTCGCCTCTAGACATAGCAGACTTCCTTTACGGTATGGATATTTTCATCATTTTAAGTTTGGATTATGGGCAGAAAATTCATTTTTGGATTCCACTACGAATTCTGATTCCTTTTCGAATTCTAAATGGGTTTGTGACTTCTCCCTTTTATGTATGAAGAATATTTTTCAAATAAAGGACTCTGAATTTCAAGCAGCTTCGCTCTACATAATGCTACACCTTCCTTTCACGTATGATATTTTTCATTCATTTTAAGTTTGGATAATGGGGTGGGCAAACTCATTTTTGGATTCCATAACGAACTCTGATTCCTTGTCGAATTCTAAATGGTTCTGTGACCTCTCCTTTTATGTAAATGTTAAGAAATTATTTCAAATAATTTAAATAGATTTTAGGCAATTTTCGCCTCTACATATGTAGCGTTGGCCTTTTGAGCGGTATTGGGATTGTCTTTCATGCTTTAAGTTTGGATTATGAGGGCAGAAATTCATTTTTGTGATTCCATCTCACCGAACTTTTGATTCCTTTCGAATCTCAATGGGCTCTCGCTCGACGCTCCTTTAATTATGAAGAAATTTTTCAAGAATAAAGGACTTCAGATTTCAAGCAAATCTTCAATTGAATGTTCATCACTGTATATTTCAAAACTACAGGCTTTGAAAAACTATTAGTGCGCATTGAATCAAATCAAGGATACATTAGAAACGCCTTTGTTGCTTATACTGGACTTTCCATTGGATTCAAGTTCGATCGTCTGGTGTCCTATTTTTAACTTTGAATATTCAGTCTTTAATTCCACAAACTATATTTTTTAAATTTTTTTATCTTTTATGTGCATTTAAATGTTTGTATTTTTTGTTTGGAATTTTGGATATATATAACCAAATATGCCTGTGTTTGAATGCACCTTTTATTTCAATGTATATATAACATTAGTGTATTTTTTATGTAATTGCAATATATTTGGGTGCTATATGCTTAGACTTCGGATGTAACTCAGTCTTATGCTCGCGGGTATTTGTATATACTATTTTAGCCAATTCAAATGTTTATGTCTACTTATGTCTTCGGCCAAATTAGATATGCTTTCATTTGAAAGTATTTATTATGTATTTTCACTTATTGTTTTTACGTCTGTTCATTGCAATGTTGTTGATAATGTTTGTTGCGCAGTGTCCAAATACGCCTCACAAAATATTCATCTTTGAATGAAGGGTTAATTTTTATATCATGTAATATCATTATATTATAGGAATTTCTCTATCCATATTTAGGTAGGAATTAATGTAATACTTTGCAAATTTATACTTGCAAAAAAAATTTTCATCTTATGTTCGTATTTATAGGCCTAAGTATTGTTCGCGGAGCGAAAATTTTAGGCATAGTCGAACGAATTGAAATATATATAACGCGTCCGTTTGAGGAATACTCTGTCAGTCAGTCAGTAGCAGTATAACTTAACAATAAAATCAGAAGAAATATTAAATTCACTAAGAAATTTAAATTTGCGAAATCCTCCCGGCAAGAGAGATAATTTTCAAGGAAGGCTGTCGACTTGGAATTTCGATCACAGAATTTTGCGCTATATATATCGAAGAGTCCCAGTAGGGAATTGTGGAAAAGACGCGTCTTGGAAGATAGGGCTGTGACTACCAATTTCTCGCTACGAGAGAGATTATCTCGAACAGAAGGGACTTTTGTTAGCTTACTCTACTTTCATTGAATATCTTTATGTCCTTATGCTGAATAAAAGACATCGATTGTCAAAATAGTGTGAATTTTATCTAGAATTACCGAATCTCTCTTATATAGGTGCTTGCTCACAAAAGAAGCGC
>JABUQX010050064.1:0-40000 GCA_015478945.1 Trachelipus rathkii
ATTTTTATGTTATTCACTAAATATCTTTAATATATTTATTACTTTGCAAACACGTAAATAATATATATGATATAGTCAAGTATATCTTGTATAACTCCAAGAGCTAATAAACGAACAATTATTATAAGTATATAACTCATTTTTATGTAATTTATCACTAGTACGACCTTACCTATATATATACCCCAAAATACATTAAGTAAATATATAATATTATATATTTCAGTACTACTACTAATACTCACTTCTCAAAATAATTTTATTATATATATTAGTGGACTACTAACCTACTACTACTCCATCCACTATACTCATCCTACTCCACACTACCCCCTCACTGGCCTACGGGTGAGTAGTGAGTAAAAAATAAATATATATTAATAACATATAAACGATGTGAAAACTAACTCCAATACATATAAAATTTAAAACATTAACTTAGATATAGGATAATTACTAAAAACTCATGTAATATATTATATTTGAAACTCTTACAATCACTCAATATTCACTTGAGTCATATATAAAGGCTAGGTACCTACTTTCCTTAATTCAAAAGAATATATTAAAGTGAGTAACATTTATATGCCATTAAGTTCATATATCTTATATATATATATCATATATAGTATATACAGTAATATGACTGAACCAAAAATACGAATAAAAATCAAAAATAAAAGGAACTTAAAATATATTATTTATACCATCTAATATTAGTTTATTAGTACTGAATATATTATATATATATTATAATAATATATATTTATAATATTATATATATATATATTAATAATATATATTAATATATTATTATTAATATAATAATATATAATATTATATATATATTAATACGTATATATATATTATTAATTTAGTGTTTAAGTATAATATATATATAACTTAAATTTTATTTTTCTATGTTTTTCCAATATATAAAAAAAAACTATTTATTCTATTATATTAAATTAATTCTAATTATAAATATATAATTAATATATATAAAATTATATTAAAATAAATTAAATAATAAAATATATATATATATTTGATAGTTAAAAGTATTATATTATATATATATAGTAGATAAAAATTTATATAAATAAAGTATATAATATTATATATATAAATTATTATATATATATATAATTATTCATATATATATATATATATATATATATATAATTTATATATATATATAATATATATTAATAATACTATATATATATATAATTATATATATATATATTAATATTATATAATATATATATAATCTTATTAATATATTATTATAATTATATTAGTATATTAATATATTTATATATATAAATCTTATTTGAATGTTAAAATATTATATATAAAAATACATTATTTAAAAAAAAATAAAAAAAAAATTTTTTAAATTATTTATATTAGACATAATTATTTTAAAGTATCTTAGTAATTATAAATATAGATGTAATAAATGATAATATGGTAATTAAATTCTTAATAAATAAATAACGTCGCTTAACAATTCTAACCACCAAAGCTTGTTTTATGATAAGTTTCACGGTCCTCTACCAACAAGTACGAAAAAAAAATCGCTTATACTAGATAATTATTGGAGTGGAGTTTAAACTCACTATTATGATATTCACTATTAAAAACACATATATTTAATATATATAAATATTATATATTTCCGAGGTAAATGAGGGGTTATACTTAATTAAGGTAATTATATATTAACATACCGCATTTAAACAAATTCAAATGAATATGAAAACGCATGTGTAAATTAAATATAGAATAAAAATACATTGTACAGAAATATAAATATATAGGAACATAAGAAAGTAAATTAATTTCCAACCATATTTTACTTTCTATCCTCAATATATAAACATTTTCAAAATGAAATAGATGAATCATACAAAGAGTGTATGGAGAAATCAATAAAATATAACAAATTACTAACGTTCATTTCCTCGACTACTTTTAGGTTTCTGTAATTAAGATCAGGCTGTTCTTTTAAATGCTGATGTAGTAAAGCTTATATTCACCCATAAAGGAGAGGTACTTTTCATAAAATATCATTGCAACAATATATAGCAGAGTAAACTAAACTTAAGAGTTACTTAAGATAACTTGTCAATTAACAAAAAATACAATACAATTTTTATTAAGTATTATAAAAACATATCTACTATATGTACTACACTCAATAATTTCTTGAAATACATAAAATCAAGTTCATAATTAATTCAATTATTCTTTCAGATTCCTTGTTGCTCGAAAGCACTTAAAACGTGTGTGTCTTTGATAGAGATAACAGAGTGATATATAAATTATATGAGCATATTAAAATGGTTATATATATATGTATTAAACCTATAGGGAACTATTTAATGTATATTAAATAATAATAAGTAATTATACAAAGTGTAAAAATCATCTAAAATATATTCAAATATTACCTAGATTTCGAATAACTCGAGAAATTAATGATTATAATAGAGATATATATATCAACTATGAATTATTATATACCTAAAATTAATGTATAGATATAGAAACCTACTTGATATGCTTTAATCAATAACTTATACCTTATAAATAACCCAATAGAACATGGCAAAAATATGTACTTTAACTATATTTGAGAATGGCCCTTTATTTATCTCATAATCCTTTTCTAAAAAGACACATAACATAGGGACAAGAATAACTCAGCAGAGAATAAAAAGCAAAAATCGAATTGCCTCGTAGGTCAATATGAACACTAAATACCCTTAAATTTTTTAAGTGACGGAATAAAAATTAGATTTTAATAAAAAAAAAAAAATAAAAAAAACAAAATATAAAAAAAAAAAAAAAAAAATAAAAATCACTAAAAATACTATGTGATTAAAAGTTTCAAAATTATTTACCAGTCATGATATAAGAAATCGATAGATAAGTGTCTCATTTAGCATCAACTGTGCTACACATATATAATGTTAAATATAAAAATTAAAGAAATAGACAACACAAATTGTTTAATTTTAAAATACTTACGTTGTGAGTTCTTGTATCCTCACTTGAGAATACAATTTGGAATCACTATATATATATAATGAATAGAAATAGAGCCTAATTTAGAGACCTTTATTATATTGGTTCCTTAGTTACATATTATAAAAATGACTAAATGAGAAAAATTTTACTTCTTTTTTCTTTTTACTTAAAAAGAAACCCCAAGGGTATTATACGCTATAAGCCTACGAGATGGCAGAGTAATCGAGAGGGTCTTCATTCGGCCTTCCGGGGTAATCACTACGGGGTTAGACTATATTATCCTCACCCCTCCGGGAGGGTCCTTATACACGGAACTCCATCGCAAATACTTATGGTATTTGGGAGTGTCGCGGGAGGTTCCTCTCCGCCCCTCCTCACTAATATACGGGTATGGAAAACGTCACCTGCTCTATACCCGTGAGTTCACCCGGATTGTACTTAGTCGACCCTCCTAACATTTGACAGTGTAAATACCTATTAATCACAAAAATAATAATAATATATATTATATATATATATATATATATATTAATATATATATATATATATATAATATATATTATATATATATATATATAATTATAGTGAAAATTGACCATATGGGCCTAGTAATTAGTACTATATATTTTATTTCCGCATATATATCACGAGTGTACGGATGCGGTATAAATTTTGGAATTTTAACCATTCCGCGGAATATATAGCGAATTTTATATGATACGAGTATATGACGGTGTTATAAATATTAATATATTATAATAAAATATATCATAAATATAATATATATATATATTAATATATTATATTATATAAATTAATATATAATATTAATTAATATATTATATATATTTATATATATATATATATATTATATACTTAATGTCTACCTGCTCCTAAAAATAAAACTAAAGCCAATAATTATATTTTATTATTTATTTATATTATTAAATTATTTTTTTATTATACACACACACATTTATACAGAACTATATAAATATATATCGAAAGGATTCCAAAATGATATTCTATTTCGCTTGAGTAGCTATATGTAAGTTATTTATCGAGATATATGTAATTTTTTTTTTTTTTTTTTTTTTTTTTACAGTTCCCATATTGCAATTAAAAATTTATTATGGCCTAGTATATATTTATACCAGCAATGTATTATCCTTTTCAGCACTGTACGCTATTGTAGTTTTTAGAGTAATATACGAAAGTACTGACCACTAAATAGTAAATATCTAATATATTATATTATATATATTAATCATATATATATATTAATATAATAATATAATATATATATTTATATACTTAATAATAATTAGATATATTAATTATATTAATCATAATATTAATATATATATATTATATAATAATAATATATTATAATATTATATATTAATATATTAATTTATATATATATTATATATAATATATAATATATATATATATATATATATATTATATATATAATTATTAAGTATATATAATTAATATATTATATATAATAAATATAATATATTTTTAATATTGTTATAATATATATTTAACCTATATTTATTTATTTCACTGATCAGCATACTAAAAATATTTACATCATTAATAAATATTAATCTTATAATATATTTAATCTATTTTTTATAGTATCTATCTATCTATTAATTAAATTATTATTTCCAGTGGGCCGGGATCCACGCGTGAGGTACGATACTCACTAATCACTCAAATATGTGAGACCCTATTACTAAACCTTTATTCAGTAAAACCTATCACGATCCATTAATTGGAGAAGAGATATATGTATTCGCATGCGATATATTCCAATAAACAAGTCTTCTATCCGATACATAAAGGGCAAATTTGGAAACATTTAATACTGTACTTGGCTAAATAGTAATAAAGCTTGAGAGTTAAAGTGGAAAGATTGGTGTCTATGAGAATAAAGATAAGAACATTATATTATATATATCATTCTCAGCATAGTGAGAGTCTCACACATGATAAATCTCTTTGTATCTTCGCTTGAGCTGAGAAATAAACTGTTCAGGATGGCTTTGAATATATTCTACGCCAACAAATATAGCTAACACAACTATATAAAATAAATGCTAGCATGAGATAAATTATGATGTTTTTTAGATTAAATCATATTAGAGGAAATCAAAGTATATTGAGAGAACACCTCGGAATCCAATAGCAATTAATAATTAATTATATATTAATAACATTTAATCTATAATAATATAATACAATTAATTATAGTCTTTATCAAATAAAATGAATTATCTAAAAAGATAATAATTACCATAATCTAATATATGTATTTTAAGATGTATGTTATGAATTTTTGTATCTTTATATATTCTTTTTTTTCCTTTGTAATTTTTAGGTATACATTTGCTCATATTTGCGAGATCATTCATTGTTTGTTGTAGATTCGAGTAGCGCTCGAATGGTTAGTTAACCATATCTTGCAATTCGATGGTCGACACTCCACTGATCTCTAGGATGAGACATCAAATAAACACAATGCGATTTCTTGTTCGGCCAGTTGATATGCTGGTGGTTATATTGAATAAAATAATACTCTTGTAGAGATGTTGGTCGCTGTACTAGTTTTCGGTCATTCTTTTTCTGTAACTTACACATGGCTGGCTAATTAATCAGAACCTGTAGATTGTAACACGTGGATCTGGGAGACCGCTTTTGGTTCGTTTTATTCTCTATCTTGCTAACTAATATGTAATCTTAGTCTACTATTTTGAGTTTATATTTTTTTTATTTAAATTATAATCTACAACAATTTAGCTGTCAGTTTTTTAAGCGGTAATTTTTTTATACAATTCTGAAAATTAAGAGTGAGGGAAATTTTATTTAGGTAACTGGTCTCATAGTAAACTAATGAAATTTTGTCTCGCGAGGCTCAACGAACCATAAAGTATTGATATATTTTTTATACTAACCCTGTTTTTAATATATCCATATAACCTGTTTACTAATTTATTGCTAAGTTCGCATTCAAGGTAAGTGATACTATATTGAGAAGATGTTAAATAAACTTTCAGGAACTAAATTATATCATGGAAAAATTAAAGTAAGACAGTAATAAGTATACTGTAGAAGGCGCTGAATTATTTTTTGAGAGGTAGTTTTACATTCAAAATGGTTATATCTAATATACTTATAATGCATGAGTGATAATTCGGCATTTTCCAAAATTAATTAAAGAATTGTTATTCCCTCAGTCTGATGATGATGATGATGAGCGTATATATATATAAGACAGTAAAAAAAATACTTTTTAAGAACATGATAATAACTATTACATTTATTTAATTCTCAAATTATTATAAAGTAATGCACACGAATATATTATACGAAAATATATCTCTCTGAGAGTATGACAGATGATATTATGAGACGATACTTTGAATAACAATGAGATTAATTAGTGTGAAAATTATTTTTCATTATCAACAGGTATGTCATAGAAATAGATTTCATCAGTTTCTCAAAATATTCTCATGACATTTAGCATAACACAATCTCATATCGTTTATTATACTATGTTACAATTGAACACGATCTCCATGAAAGTATAATTTTATAAATTTCTGTGAGTCATTAAATTTCTACTCAACACCTAATTCTATCGACACCTATTCTTGTTGGAAAGTTTACTTCCTCACCTACACAATATTTTCCCAGAGCCTATCACTAACTTCCGCATGGGAAAAGTCGCGAAATTGCACCGGGATGACGGATTCCGTGTGATCATTGTAAAAGAGTAATTGAGTCTGACGGATGTCTCTCTACTCCTCACCTGGTTATATGTTCGATATGAATTGCGAGTTGTTATGGTCTGAATGCCCTAAACCTGTCATTTAAACCGCGTATTAACAATTACGTTTCCAACCTAGTAGTAATATTTGTACAATAAACTATATAAAATATGAATAGGCCTCAATTTTTAAATTATTAATTATTATGATTATTCACTCATAAATATATAATATATATAACATTAATAATAATTGTTATTTTACATATTATTCTATTTATTCATATATGATATATATATCTATTATATATTATATAAATATAAATAGGAGTCGTGTCTGATCAATGCATTGAGCATTTCCCTAGCACAAAATCCTTATACCTATTTATACAGGAATATAAAATTAAAAATAAGCATAATATTATTTTTCATTAAGATTATAATTTCATCGGAGAGAGAGATGAATACTTTATTAAAGAAAAAATTACTCACTTTTACTTAATCCTTTATAATTATTAAATAACACATTTAATAAATATATTTGTATTTTAATTCATTTATGAATTATATATAGCATGAATATATTACGCCTGAGTGATTTAGTACCTTTATTGAGATTAATTCCTGCTATTATAGTGCTACGATAAGCAAATAAAAGTTGACAATACTCATATATTATTTTATTTATACTAAATTTATGAATGAAAAAATGTTTATAATTTATCTATTTATTATATATATTCCTTTTTAATGAGTAGGGATTTTTTCAGTATATAGCCGATAGGATGAGGACAGAGGGTGGGAGACGATTAGTCCCTACCCGTCGTCTTCCACCGGTAAGAGTGTACTCACTCCAGAGAAACCTACGACTCCTTCCAATCTATATTAATTTATTTAATCATCACATTCTTTGAGTATTAATATTAGTTATTATTTAAAGAAAAATACCAAACCACTGGGCTCAATATACATTTTACGACATACTTCCCTCTCACAGTCACCGCTTAGAAAACAATATACAAAAGCTGCTAACTCCGTTTGATATCCTTCTACACACTATCTAATGGCTTGAAACATTGGGCTCTTAAACAAGACTTCGAACCCTTTCTGAGAATTTTAATTGTTTGTAAAATAGGGTAAGTATTATTATTTTTTTTTTTTTTTAAATTTCAGGGGTAAAAATTCTCCTGAATAATAAAATGATATTTTTTATTAAAGCTTAATAAGTTTTTTTAGTTCAATTCATGCCTGGCTTTTTCGGGCAATAGGTGCTTGACTTACACATCCATATATTATATACCTATATCTGTAAAATACACTATATACTATCAGATAAAATGATGACTAAAAATATAATGAAACCTTATTTAGAAGAATTACATATTACTTATTACTCTTAAGTAAGTGCACTTATATTCACACCCTCATCACTATAGCTATTATTATATACTATATATATAATTATATATAATATATATATATACTATAACTTATTATATATACACACTGGTTCCAACTACAAGAGTATCGAGAGAAGATGATATAACATGTATCCCATATTCCTCTAAATTTTTTTAATCACAACAAACAACTCTATAAGTGTATATGTTCTACTATCAGAAGAAATCAGATACATTCTTTAAAAAAAATTATGCCCTAGTATTATAGATTATCTAAAAACGCGAGAGAATATAAATAGTAATCTTTATATTTTCCTGAGGTAACAGTGAGAGTATTAGACAATTCAGAGCAAAATGATAATTATATATATTAATAACTATATATATATTCATCATCTCTCTATTCTCTATCTACCCTATCTACCTAATATATTCACTATACCCCCCTCACCCCCTTCCCTCACTATTATCTTCTTACTCTCTCTTCTCTCAGAAAGCTATGCCATCTTAGAATATATAAGTAAAAGTATATACATTCAGCAATAGGGTTGTTAAATTTTGGAATGATTTGCTACATAGGAGGTTGTTGAGTGTGACTCATCAATTGCGCAACATTTAAGAAAGAGGTGAAGATATGACTATAAATGGATGTGGTATGGGTATTCAACATAGTATATTTTAGACGAAAGCCAAATTGGACTGAGGTTTTTATAGTATATAAGTAGTTATAAATGTTATTAATGTTATTATAAATGTGTGACCATAACTTAGTATTAAAGGCAATGTTGGATGGTTTGAGTGTAACGATATACCTCATTTATATCTCTTGCTCTAAGGCCAAATAGTTGGTTGGACTTTTTTGGTTACTAGAACACAATTTGTAAACAAAGCCCTAGAGAGCTGCTAATTGATAGGGAGCACTTTCGCCCAGAGAGCAGGTGGGTAGTAGAACGTATGATCTGGGCACAGAGTCTTCCGAATAACGTTACCCAATAATGTGGAGCTGTTATCTACTGTCTCCCTAAAATCAACTACCATTATCCCTTCATTGTGCGTCAAGGCCAATGTTCTTATATGCGGTTCACTCACGGTCATCGACTACACAACTACAGCGTCAGTATTCTACACCGGTCTATATCTCTGAGCTCGGGAAATGGCCGATAGCTGGAGGTGATGAACGGGGGAACCTCTGCGAAGTAAGTATTCTCCAAGATTTCCTTTCAGCTCATCGTGGTTCAAGTGGTTAACACACTTGCTATTCCGTCTACTCGCTTGAGTATAGCGATTAAAAGATTATATATATATATATATATAGATACCTCTTCTAAATATATATAAATAACTATATTTATTTAAAATATATATATTATATATATAATATATATATATATATATATATATTATATATATATATATATATATATATATAATATATAAACTGAGTGGGAAATAGAAAACAGTGATAGCTGTATACTAAAATACGGTTTACCCTAAAAGTCTTGAGTAAAGATATGATATGGGTAAAATAAAGATAAAAATAAAATTGTTGTTTACTTGACAACCAAGCGAGAGTCCGACGCGACCGGGAAACGTCGACTTTCACAAACATGTGACACCCTTCCACACAACATAAAAACTCTCCAGACTCCTTATATACGCGAAAGAGTATATTTTACAATATGGGATTTAATAGTAAACAACTTATCGCGAAAATATATGAGCTTAAATTTTTTAGTTCTAATTTCACACAATATGGAAAGGTTGTGCTGTAGAGAAGACATGACAATAAGTGTTTATATTCTGTACACTTACTTCGAGAAGAGATCTATGTTTCTTTCTCTCATCAACCTTAATATATAGTCACCACTCAAGCAAATTGTTAAATACTCTCTAAACTTGGAAACTAGTTTCGAGAGGAACAAGTGAACCCAAGAGTTTATCATCACTCTATTAACTCTTTATATATAGCTATAGTTTACTCAATATACAACAAAGCACAGTGAAAAGTTAAACCTATTTGCTTTCAACATAATATCTACGCAACGCCAAACAATGTTACAATATCTTGGATCGAATCATTTGTTCTCATCTACTCTTCTTTTTAATATAACCTTTCGTTGCAATTGACGGAAAAAATATTATTTTGTTGTCATATACCACCTTTGACACGTTATCATTGTTTTATAATGTTATAAAATAAGGCAGTGGAATGTATTTTTAAATTCATGCAACTCTTGAACTGGAATAGAAAAGTAAACTTCTCTCAAGTCGGAATCTTGTTATAGAAGAATTGGAAAAAACGTTGAGATATATGAAAAAGGTGTTGTTTGGAAGGTTCTGAATACTAAAATTCTTTATATATAGACTTATTAAATATATGGCGAAATATTGAGATACCGTTAAGGAACTAGAGGTTCGAGGCATCTTGAATATATAATATATACTCATATCAACTGCAACAAACACAAAGCAACTCGAACGATTTACGTTCTAACACTATGTGTATAAACAAAATTAAAAACAATTATGCTCATCTTCATGTACTGATCTGAGTATTATCAATATAAGTAGAAGCATATGACAATAGTTATGAAGGTCATTAACTTAGCAAACAAAGAACCTAACAGCAGAGAGATATCTCTTTTCAATAACGTTCTCCTTCATTTATAGCTTATATTCATCTTTCATTCATTTTTAGGAGATCCTGTCTTATGCCGGGGATCGGGTTCAAATACATTCAGAAAAGATAAAATGAATAATTCAAAAATAGCTATATCCAATATTTAAGCGTTAGAGGTTAAATTGGACATTAACATCTGAGAGATGACAAAATGAAGACTGATCATAATATATAAAGATGCGAATGTAAGCAAGAAGTTACCGATTAATTTTATTGTAAATATTTTCTTCAAATGGTTATATACTTAATATGCTTAATGAAACAGTGTTGTAATATGATGTACATCTGTTTCCAACATAAAAGACATGTTAACATTGGACACTACTGACCACAATAGGCGTAACTATACGCATAGTAGGCTTACTTTATAGGCCAAAAACAAAGGAGAATGGGTCACGTTTCACCATCAATATTTAATCAGATGTACTTTCCAGCAAGTTGGCAAATAACGTCCCGTGAATAACAAAAAGGGAAATGTGATGGTATGAATATCATAGGTCTCAAAGTTTATTTTATGTTATATATATTATTGTAGTATTAAAAACTCCCAGATTTTTCTTAGTAATCCAACCTGTTTAGAGATAACATTAATCATCTAATCTCATGTCCAAATTTGTTCTTTTAGTTATATCTCCTCAATAATATACTAACAGAATGATATGAACCTTACAATGCTGTATAAGATTGGCGTATGAAGTTAACAATTCAAATTACATACTAGTTGAGTCGAGTCCACGGTCCGCGTAGATAGTCTTCTTCGATCTATTTAGAAAGTTTTTAATTTATATTTTATAATAAAGATTAATCATTTATATAAAGTAATATTTATTATATTTTGATATTTGATAATAATACTTATATATATATGGATATAAATAAAAGTATAATTAGGATATTACTCCCAATATATTGGAATTTTCTAAGGCCGTTCATATATAATATATATATATAATATATATATATATATATATATATAAAAGGAAAAAAAGAATATACAAATAGTGAAAGATAAAATATTCACTTACACACCAAAGTCGGAGGCGCGAGGTGAGAGTTATTAATCTGTAATCTCTATCTTTAATATTCGTTATTTATCACTTGTGTTATGCCCTCAGATTACTCCTCGATTCACCTCCCCAAAAGAAAAATACTATCTGTTTAAAGTGCACCCAATGGAGGCTGGTAATTGTATCGAATTATAATATATACCTATATTACTAAGTACTGAGCCTTATCCACTCATTTATACAGTTATGCATAGTTATATTATTAGTATGCTTATCGCTATATAAGGTGAATTTATATATTTAAATCATCAATTAATTGGTAGAAAGAGCGTATTAGCTAGTAGTATATATATATAATAAAAGGTATATATATACAAAAAAGTATGAAGAAGATGCTAATGAAATACTTATATACAAAGTAGCAATATAAAACAAAATATTAATTCGGGAAACCAAGTTAAGATTATATAAATATAAGAGTAAATATATTAACTTATATAAATACAAATCAGGACTTGAGAATTAATTAGCTCAAAAGATTGTTTCAGTGAGAGAGATAAAATAACGATAATAAGTAGAGAATTTTCAGAATGCCCCGTTTGGAGCATAATAATAATAATAATAATAATGCATAATATTTTTTGAGATTAATAAAAAATAATATAGTTTAACTCACAAAAGAATTTTTAAAGTGATTGATCTTATCATTTTTCACTAACTATAATAGATAAATAGGATTAACCGGTGAGAGAGTTCCGTCAATTGGTCCGTATGTGGTGTTGAGTTGAGTTATATCATCAAGAGCTTCTAGCGATTGAATCCGCAGGTTTAAATGGAAAGCTTTATAAAAGTCACTCTCTCAAATCTCCGAGTAGTTGGGATATAAAAAAATGTAAGTGTCTCTATTGAGAGGATACATCGATCTAGTAGAAATGTAGAATCTGCTTAGGGATTGTATTTAATAAAGAATTGAGAGGCGTGTTCAATCAAATTTTGGGAAATTATTATAGAACTCATATGATCACATTTTACTATATCATAGAAAGTATAAGTTAAGATATTTTGAATATTCGGCACGTCGATAGAAGATGTGAGAGAGATTAATGTATACATTTCTTGTGTTAAGGTCTGACGAAAACCCGTCTCTTATAACTCACGGAGAGTATCTCACATTGCTAGCTAAGATTAATATGGCATTGAAACGTATAGAATTGATGAAAGGATATACCTTCTATAGAGAATGGGCATAAATGAAGAGAAAGCAAAACTGATTAAATCAGCTCGTTAGATGGATAAAAGAGGCTAAGTCAATTCGAATTAGCACCTAAAGAACACAAACACCTAAAATACTGATATGAACAGTAGATTGGTTTTACAGAAAATGGAAAGTATAATCAAGACCGTGAAAGATAAAATAAAGAAAAGGCACAGAAGAGAAATAAGTGTAACAGACCTAACTGAGAGAGGAAAAGAGAAGTATAAGGAAGGAGGGCCGTTAAAATAATACATAATGATAGGTATTTAGGTATATATACTAACCATCTAATATATGCTAAGGTTTCAAGAAATATATTAATCTATATAACGTACAAAAATATAATAAAATAAATCAGTGAAATGGGAATATAAAATAAGTGAGTAAAATTTTATACATGATATTTCAAAATGGCGAATTAAAAAAAGAAAGTTAAGGAATAATTATATAATAAGATAAGAGAATATATTATTATTCTGAGTAAGAATAAAAGATGAGAAGATGTAAGATAATAATAGGAGAACATAGAAGTGAAATTATCTATAGACTCAACTGTTGATAGAAGACTATTTAATGTGTAGTAAGAGTATATATAAGGTCACCTAAATATAATGAGTGAATTTAAATAGTATGTGCAAGTGAAGATAAAGTTGAAAATCAGTACAATAAGAAAAAAAGAAAGTTAAAATATAAAAATGAATCCTATTGAGATTACTAACCCTATTTTCAGTTGGTAAATAATTTAAATACTTATATTAATAAATAAACTCGAAAGTTAAAAAAAAGGAGTGAGTAGTTTAATATAATAATATATATACACTAAAAATTAAAGAAAAAATTCATTGAGTGTAAATATAATGGGCAAATTAAATAGAAAATAGGAATTTTATGGAAATATTGCAAAATTAGGAAGAAGAATACCAGAATAATCAAGTAAAATTAAAAGTAAATATAATGTATTATAGACTGTTTGAAATCACTGATAAAATCAAGTTAATTTTTTCAGCAATGTCATCCAATGAATGACCACCCTGAAATAAAATATAAACCAACGCCGAAAACAAACAAAACATTAACGATCTTAAGCTCAAAAAAAATAACATGTTTGGTTTGGAAGGTTTGAGAAAAAACTGGATCTATAAATAACCCAAAGGGAAGGTCGAGAAAGCTATGGAAATAACATCTTCAATTTGGACATGGGCATTGGAATAGAATATTACAACTTATGAAGATGAAAATGTATCGAGTGAAGGGATAAAAGAAGTGGAGAAAGAATTAAAACAGATTTGCGAAGGCTGTGAAGTCTGTATTAGGTACAAGAAGAATCCACCAAAACCTGTTGTGAGTTTCTCGATGGCAACAGTCTTCAATGAAATTGTAGCCATGGATTTAGGAGAATTGAAAGGGAGCAAAGGTGAGGAGATCGCCGAGGAAATATTGGAAAGATGGGTAAGTATTTTGGGAGCACCAGAGAAGTTATTGTCGGACAACAGATTCTAATTTCAAAACATGGAGGTAAAAGTTTTGGCAGAGAGATTTAACTTAAGGCTGTTGAGTAATCCAGCTGAGAGCCCTTGGAGCAATAGGATTTGTGAAAAAATGGTGGGTCTAATTAAAGATTCAATGAGAAAACTAAAAGAGGAAGGAGTTAGAAAAAGAAGTATGTATAAATCAGAGCTGCGGAGCCGGCTCCGATTCCAGCATTTTAAAATTGGCCGGCTCCAGCATATTAAAATTAACCAGCATTAACTCCAGCATTTTAAAACGGTTTGTCTCTAACTCCGGCTTCAACTTAGTTATAATTTTTCCATTTATACAAAGTCATTAATTCTCAAAGATACAATGTTCTTATGGAATAATCATGGGGAGTCAGGAGGGAGCCTTTCCTCCCAAAAAATATTTTACTCAGATAAAATATTTCTGTAAAATATTTGATGCTAATGACTTGACATTTGATTCACACTATTTGTGTAGTCTCAAAAATTGGATTCGGTACTTCAGTAAATACTAAAATATATATATATATATATATATATATATATAAATATATATATATAATATATATATATATATATATATATATATATATATATATATATATATATATATTATATATAAATAATAAATAATATATATATATATTATAATATATATATATAATATATATATATAATATTAAATATTCTAAAAATTATATATATATATATATATATATATATATATTATATATAATATATATAATATATAAAATAATAAAAATAATAATAACTGAAAACAGTTTAAAGTTATAGTCCAACTTACCCGATTTATTTTGAATTGATGTGAGAGACACGGGTGGCCCACATTTAGATTCAGAAAAGTAAATAAAGCCTTTTCTTCTATCAAACATCACACAAAAGCCTTCAAGTGCAACAGTTCCTGCAAAAGAATAAATAATATTTACATATAATAAATGTCCCTTCTGTAAGGTGAACTATTTTGTGTTACTCCACTAACACGGAAGTTTAAAGGACAACTGATAATTTTATCTTAAGGGAAAAAAATTCAGAACTTTAGGACAAAAACAAGAATAAAATACAAAATCTTCTTACAAAAATATTTTCAGTGTTCAGAGAAAAGTTTAATCCCTAACCTTGATACATTTCATCCCTAACCTTGATACAATTACTCATTATACACAGATAAACACGAAAATTCTTTGACTTTAAAATTCTTTTGTTTTTTAGTGCTAAAAACGAATCTGACATTTTAAATTATCCCTTAGCTCTTATTTTCATGAAAAATAAGAAATTCCGTTATAAATTAGTGAAAAATTCCAATTTGTTTTGCCAAAGAAATTCTGAGTTTAAAAAAATATTAGATGGCTACATTGATTGAACATTATTATACCAATTGACCTATTCTTATATTTTGATGATATAGATTTCCTTTGTTGTGCTTACAGAAACCTAAATTGTGCAAGTCCTGTAAATTCCCATAAATTAGCACACGTGAATCACGTTTTTCTAAATATTTCGCTAGTGTCAATTTCTATTTCATCTCAGACTTATTAAATTTGAAGGTATATGATTTACATATTCACATATATGATTTACATATGATTTAAATATGCTAAAAGCGAGAATAATTTTTGTTGTATGTGTGGTGAGGTGACCTTTACATCCCAGAAACGTGAAATTATTCCATTTAACCGATATTGCTGTTATAAAATAGGAGACCAAGATAAATCCTGGTCACCACATATTTGCTGTAATTCATGTGCAGAAAATCTCTATGGTTAGTTAAATAATAAAGTTCGGTCAATACCTTTCGCTATTACCATGATATGGCGAGAACCTAACAACTACGTAAGTGATTGTTATTTATGCAGGATGCCTCCTCTTCAACATGGAATATCGAGAAAAAAAAAGCGAACCATCATCTATCCAAATATACCATCAGCTATACGACCATTAGCACACGGGCATGATCTGCTTGTTCCTATCTCACCAAAACATTACGTCCTAAAGTCATTTGAAAATATGGAGGGTAGTTGCGAAGAACCCCCTAAGTTTTTGCAGTAAGATCCTAATTTTACACTAAAATCAACCTCGTCCAGTAATCCACGTAAAATTTTGGAAAATGAACTGAATGATTTAATTCAGGATCTGGAGTTACCAAAATATAAAGGTGATCTTCTTGTATACAGTCTTCAGCAGTAGAATTTCCTGGAATAGAAACCAACCGAAAGACGACCCCATTTTTCAAAATGGATAGCAACCTTGTTGCTTGCATCGATATAAATGGTATAATGGCATCTTTGAGAATGGAGCATAATCCACAAGAAACTGGAGACTTTTCAGACTCGTCTAAGTTAAACTTGAAAGCAATTTTGCTTTAAAATGAAAATTCACTGCCAGCTGTTCCTGTAGGTTACACAGTACATATGAAGAAAAGCTATGAAAATATGAAATTGCCTTTTGAAAACATTAAATATGAAGACCATCAATGGCAGAAATGTGGAAATCTAAAGGTTATTGACATCTTACTCGGAATACAGTTTGGGTATACCAAGTTTTGCTGCTTTCATATGCGAGTAGGGTAGTTGGAATAGACCTATGTCCTCGCACTACTAAAAAAAAGAAAAGAAAAAAAAACACTGGCCTGAAAGGAAACTGATGGAGCCTGAAAAAAAAGAATATTCAGTACACTCCCTTTGTTGCCTGCGATAAAATCATATTGATATGCATATTAATATAAATTAAACTCGGGCTAATGAATTTTGCGAAGGTAATGAATCGGAAAGAAGCTTTTAAGTATTTAGGGATCAAATTCCCGCATCTAAGTGATGCTAAGATCAAGGAGGGAATTTTTGTTGGCCCATAGATTCAACAACTGCTTAAGGACGAAGCCTTTATTTGGTTTGTTCAAGGGAATAAGAAAGCAGCTTGGAAAGGCTTCAAATTTATTGTTGGCAACTTCTTGGGGAATCGAAAAGCTAAAAATACGATTTAGCTGTTAATGAAATTCTGACAGCATACCGAGAATTAGGTTGTAATATGTTCAGGGATGTGGAGTAGGTAAAAAAACGTATGACCAGCTCCAAAGATATAACCTTTGGTCAGCCTGGATCCAGCTCCGATCCTAAAATGCAAATATTAGGTTCTTTATATAGGATTATAGTCAAATTGGGAAAAAATAAAAACCATGCACTGGTCACCTTTTAAGTGTTGATAATATAATATCCAGAAATAACAAACCATTAAAAAAATTTACTAAATTGATTATTCTCTGCAATACAAGATCAAACACTGTGTATTAAATGTTAATGATAGAAAGATTCATTAATCAAATTACAAAATTAGTGTTGTATAAATAAATTTAAAAAAAAAATGAAAACTGTGTAACTGCTAAAGTTTTTTAATGCAGTTTAGATAATTTTGATAATTAGTTTTCACTAAAATAAAGATTTTGATTCTTTTAAGTTTATATTCTTTCCAAGTTAAAATTATGTCGTATTATAAAAGTTTGTTAATAAGAACAAGAATATCTCCATCAAATATTTTTTTAAACATGCTCTTAAATCACATTTTATGATTTTAAGAGCTGAAAATAATGTCAAACAATAACTTCAGTTGAAGGAATGCAAACATGAAGTTGTAATATATCTCATAATTTCAGGGTACCTTTCTATTGCTTCTTCAAGATACATTTTTGAAACACGATCAAAGTTTTAAACTTCAAAAAATGATCCCAAACTTGTAACTATTGATTTATTCAGTGGACTAAGAGGAGCAGCATATAGTGTTGTTTCAAATTCTAAACGAGAACGTTTCACTTCTGTACCATGTTGTTTATCGAGAAGTTTTTCAAAATCAAACTCATTACTATCAGAAATGGTGGAAGGAAATGACGATGATGCAATATTTTCTTCAGTTTACTCACGTTCTTGCCCCGAGAACACTGGCTGAGACTGTGTATGTTTTTCTCTGATTGCATTCTTGGCTTTGGTTTAATAAAAACCTAGATTTAGGATAAATGTAAGCGATGGCTAGTATTGCTCCAATTTTCATTACGATGTCTTTTCCCCATTCTATTGGTTTTGATGCCATAAGCTATGGTACCTTCTGCCTTGGAAAGGCAGTAAATCAAAGATTCCACACTTTTAAAAACTGACCAGGAGTTAAGGCTTCACTCTGAATTTTCTTTGTTGCGATTTGTGACTGGTATATGTTTTTCAGTCTTCTTACTTGGTCCCAGATTACACCTGATAAGGTTAACTCAGGATTTACCATATCAGTTAACAAAGGTTTTAGTTATTATCATTAAATAAGAACTACTCCAAAGAGAGGACTGGCAAGGGTTGTTTTCCAGAAATAATCCTGAGGGAAAAATTAAAAGATGAAATTTAAAAAAAAATGTATTTAATAATAAATTAATACGATATAGGCATCATAAGGGAGCAAAATTACTTTCATCTTTATTAATTCCAGTATAGCTTTATGCCTTATATACTGCCAGTACTTCAGCGGGAATAGCTTGTGCATTGATTTGTGAAAAACTTTTTGGGAATAATGATGTGTCTTCTATCTCGTAAGAAGCCAACACACTGTGTATTCATCATCTCGGCAGTTAATGATATCCTCTCTGCTTCACTATTTTTATTTCTCACCATCATTATCGTTATTAGCCTCCCACTGGATCCCCATAGACTGGGTGTGGGGTGCGCAAACATGCATAGGAATCAGAGGCATGCATGAGCATTTCTGGAGCAGTAATAACCGATAGCGGGGCCCCAACCCAAGCGACCACGACTCTTTTAGTCACTACATATGGGACAAACAACTTGAGGGAATTCTCCCACCCCCCCTAGGGTAAATTTCTTCTATGGTCTATTAAATAGCTTTAAAAATGCAGGAGAGTTGCAACTTCATTAAGTTTCTTTCAAATTTTCAATTTTTATTCTCATATCTTCTTTGATATTTTTGTCTATTAGTTTCAACCAAATACCAGTGCAGTCTGATAAGGTGTTGTTGTCATCCTGTCAAAGAATTCAAATAAACATACCATATGGTGCTAGTCTATTACTTGACTATTTTGAGTTGTTTCACTTGGCCTAATCCCATACTTTAATAATGAATGCTTAAGAGCTGAAGATGTGGCTGCTATCATAATCTCTATATTACTGGAGAGCGATTTGACTTATCAGTATCTTGCTCAGGCTTGTCATTCTCTTCATTCGAGTACTTATTATCATGAATCTTCGCTGACAATCCTCTTTGGCAGAATTGAAAGACACTTTTTACATCTTACCGTAGTAGATGATATTGTGGATTCCTTGGCCTACCATTTAATGGGTCAATAATACATTCTTTGATCATTAGTTTAATTTATTAAATTCCAATTATTGAATCTATTTTCATTGAATTTAAATAATCATTAAAATATTTCGTAGTTATCTTTTTCATCTTGATTCATGAGAAAATCAACTTTTCCTGAACGTTTGAGCAAAAAAGATTTCATCTTAAACTTTATAAATTTAACGTTACCTCTATTCTTTATTAAAGATTTTTAAATGGCAAAAAAGTTCCTATGGTTATAGGTAAAGATTTAAAGCTAAATTTACTTGTACCTAAATAGAAATTCCATTAACCATAGCTCTAAACAGTACTATCCAGTCTTCACTCACTAAAGGTAACTGGTGTAAAATACTATGTTTGTCATTAGTAGACCAATTAGAAAGATAGAAAATCTAAAAATAACTTCACCTTAAATAGGGATGCAGATCAATTCTGAGGTTCCAGAAACTGGCCTTGAACTAATAGATACTAGCATTCTTTATAAGAGACAGTTTAATAAAATAATCTTCCTATCTCAATTATTCTATTTTATATTTACCTTTAATCTATCCAACGATAATCAACACAGGTTGTTGACTCCTTCATAAATCTAGAATTAAGTACTATTAATGCCCAAACCGTTTTAGCACAAGCCTCCATCATGGTAAAGCATGGTTATGTATTCAAAGAAAATAAACGGTCTTTAATACGCTTTTTATTCATTTATTCAATCCTACCATCACTAAAAGAAGTCTATAAGAGGTTAACTTAAAACACCTCTCTCTTTAAGCTTGAAGTATTTTCTTTAATTAATGTTTACTGTTTACCAAATTTCTTTCAATTTATAAATCTTTATTGGCCTAGAATCTAAAATTATCCCTTCGTTCTCTATGTAACGGAGAGATCTGGTTGCAAAATTACTTTGTTCGTACTCTCATTCCTTTCTTACATCTTTATCATATTAATCTCAGATATTTAATTCTTCAATTATATGGATCCGCTATTGATTAGATTAGAAAATCAGGTGAACTCTGGTTAGTTGTTTTTCTTATTAGGATCTCTTCACCTTGACCTCCAAAGCTACAGCTCATTCTTAGAAGGTAACAGAGTTTTGTTGACTTTTCCTAGCATTTGGATATTATACTTTTAATTCTACGACTCTTTTAACGAGCTTTTGAAAACCCCATTTAATCAAATCTAGATATGGGGGTATATTATACTGGGTATTACCAGTATTTATTTTCATTCTCATTATATTTAAGGTATTATTAATATTATCCCATTATACAGGGGCACTTCTATGCTTAGACGTTGAATACTCCCGGGCAACATGTGAAACTTTCTACAGTACTCTGCAGTAATGTGGTATTTAGACAACCACATATCTATATTATTAAGTTAATTTTCTGGAATTGAATATGACTACTAAAAGTTAGATTCACAATTTTAGGCAATAGTTAACCATGCACTTTTATTTCCTTACTGAAAGGAGAGTTTCTTAACTACTTTTATAACCTATTAATAAGTCTTATAATTATGAAAGAAAGGTCTCCTTCTATATACAGATCATTAGTATTAAATAACTTATTATATTATTAAACCTTAGTATAAATTCCATTTATTACCCATTGGTTTTGTTCCTCCATATGGTAAAGGGTTGTATGTAGTGATTACTTATCTTTACTTAACTTTCACTATATTCAGTGCTATTGTATCTCTGTCATAATGAACACTCTAGCTGTTAAATTCTCCCTTCTCTATCCCTGTTTCAAACTTACCTTATGTTTCTCTAAAATGATTTTAGTTCTGGATACAAGTACTACCTTTCTTGTTCTAATTTTTGACTTAAGTTTCTCTACCCAAAGATTTACTTTCTACCGATACTTCCTAAAGAATCTGGAATTTATTCGACTTTTAAGACTTATTGTTCATTCTAAGTCTGTCTATGATTCTCCGAGCAGTCTTTCCATACTCACCTGCGTAAATATCCTTAGTCATATATTAAGTATGATTACTTGTCCTGAAGCAAGTAAATCCAAGCAGGAAGTCTTCAGATCATCTATAAGTTTTTTCTCTGATATTCCAAAGGAGATTTCTTTCAAGTCCAACCATATTTACAAATGAAAATTCAGTATAAGAGTCTATACTAACTGTGGTCTCACTACTTGAAATTTCCATGAACTGCTCCTTCAATAAACAGAGATTGTCTCGGCTTGTTCTGGTTTGGAGAAAAATCTTCTAATTGAATTAAAAAGTTCTTCTAGCCTGTCATTACACCTAGACAAAGCTTATTATCTTTCAGACATATACTGGGCGGGCCTCGCCCATGTGAAATCAGAAGAGAGTTGTAAAGTCTTAGCATAGTCTATTTCTGTCTTTAGTTTTATTAGGACAACCTAACGTTATCGTATCTGTCTCTTGTTAACGTAGTTAGGTATCTCTTCAAAATTTAATGCCTACCCAACTTTGGGTCATTGTTATTTCTCAACATACAATTTTTTAATTCTTAGCTAATTCTGGAAGTGGAGGCGGCATATCGCCAGCGTTTTTGGATAAGTATCCCTCAAGTGGGACAGTCATATGGCTGTATGGATTATAACCAGTGTGTCTGAGAACATTGTTAGGATAGGTGTTGTCATGACCAAACTTCTTCTTGCTAATCGCCGGTGGCTGCAATCAATATTTCTGGGATTCGCCCCCATCGGATTCTGAGGTTGCTCTCAATAAAATGTGATTCACCTTGCTCTGGTTTCTGTCCCAAGTTCTTCACTATAATCTCACTTCCTCTCCATTGTATACTCTAATTTTCTGTTTGCCCGCCACTTCCCTCCAGTGCAAGCGATACCCCAGTTCCTTCTTCTTTAATTCGAAGGGGGAGTGGCCTCCCCCGCCATTCCGCATTTTAATCCGTTATATCTTGAGATCAGTATTTTTGTCCAATCACATTTCTGTCTTTCCGTTTTTTGGAGCACTCTAGGCCATGCTTCCTTTCGCTGTATTTCTTCCTCCGTTTCTTTTCCTGCTTGATGCTCCAAGTCCCAAGCTTGCTTCTCTCCTGATTTGGTCGTTGCAACGACCATTGTATACTATGCCTTTAGCAAGTCCGCAGGTAGATATATCTCTCGGTAGGAAGCTCCCAATCCTTTTGTGTGGGTTTTTTCCCTTACATTGGGTTTTTTTGCTCCTGTATCTTTCTTCTGTTTTCCTGTCCGTCTAATGTCTAGTCTTCACTTTGTTTACATTCTTTCTTTTTCATCTTCCGATTAAACATCTTCTGTATTGTCTTCTTTATTTGTATCAGTCCATTGTTCTCTCTCTCTCCTCATCCTTGTCTTTCTCTGTTTGAATTCTACTTATTTTCTCTTAAGTTTTCTGTTTTATTTCCTTCAGCTCCTCCTGAAAATCTCCCTTTTAGTGTAAAATGTTCCATTTAAATTTCTTATAAATTTTTAAATAAGTAAACGAGTTAATCAATTTTATAAAGTTTCTGAACTACTTAACAATGCCTATCTGATTGTTAATAACAACATCTCTAACTAAGATCACTTTTCAATAATAAATTTACAAACGTTGTTTTCTATAATAAAAAAACAAACTTAACACGTCTCATAGTAATATTTACTTCTTTTCACAAGCTTCAAAAAAAATCATCCAAAGTTGCTCTCGATTGAAATTGTTTTCTTGTTCAAATAATTTTTTCTATGCCTTCTAATCACCACCAAATCATTGTTACCATTCCTTTCTTATAAATTTCAAAACAAGACAGAGTTTACATATTAGTATTCTCTACCTTTCTTAATTCTAAATATATCAAAATTATTCTTACTTCCGATTTTATTATTATTTACTGTTTAACAAATTTTAAAAAATTTATTCCTTTATATTACTTTCTTACGTTGTTTCAAATTAAAAATAATTGTATAGGTCGTGAAAAATAATAAAAATAAATGTTTCAAAAATCAAATATGTCTCTCTTCAAAATTATTAAATCACTAAAGCCCAAAGTTTCAAAGTTCCACAAATTATTCAATAATATTTATCCTGTGTCATTGTTCAAAATTATTTAGACTCTATAAGCTCACATAAAAATAATTTTCTTTTCAAAATTTATTTAAAAAAATATCAGTTCTATTAGTGATATTAATTATTAATTAATCAATCATCCTGCATTAAATGACTTTAGAAAACAGGTATCCCCTTTTTTTTGGTCGAGAGTCTTAGGAATGTAGTTCTCCTACAATCCCAATTAATTTGTTAACCCGGTCAACTTAATTTTTGATCCAAAGGTGATAACTTTATTTGTTTTCTTACCGTTACTCGATTTCAAAAGTTCTTAAATGTCTTTTCAAATATAGATGTCTCAATGGGTTGCCACACCCACTCAATCAATTTACTATACCAACAATTTAATTCTTTATACATTGGTGTTTTTATAATCTCTGTTGCAGTAGAATAATTTTTAAAATATTACAGTCAGTAAAATAAGATTTCCAATTCTTATCTGTAGTCTAATATATTCACAAATCTGTTATTTTTTAGGTCATAAGAAACAACCTTTCTATTAATGTTGTTTACGGTCAAATAAATAATTTTCTTATTTTTGGAGAGTCCATCAATTTCGAAGCAATTGCACTTGGCTCACGGTCGACCTTTGGTGACCTTTGGTGGACCTTTGGTGTTTTTTTGACCTTGGTGACCCTTACTGGCTGACCCTGGTTGGATGACACTTGGTGACCTTTGGTTGTATTCCTTCCGGTCCCCTATGTGACCCTTCACTACCAGGGTGGGTCTGGGGGTCTAACCCAAAAGGTTTTACCTCACTCTTGGTAATTATTATATAATATTTTTTCTATTAAGTTCTAATATTATCGATAGATGTGAAAATAAAACTTTTCATTTTTTTTAATTCACTCAAAAAAATAAAAAAAAAAACACTCCTAGCTTTCTTAAGCCTATACACAATAAAAAAAGCCGGGTTTAAAAAAAACGGTTTAAAAATAAACCGAAATCGCATCTCATAGTACCTTCAAATAACTCTCACATCCGACCGATATATTCTTTAGTAAATCTAATAAAATGATTAGATTAATTAATTAAATTTTATATATTAATAAATTTAAGGTAAAACGATATATATATATATACACTTCATTATATTATAGATACAGTCAAACGAATGTATGTGATTAGTCCTGTATTTGTATGTTGCAAAGAGAATAAAGCGCGAGATAGAGAAATGCATGGGGGAAGAAACTTGGACGCCCAAGAAACTGATTCGCGGATACAATTGGGGCCTAAAGATCTTCACCATCCCTAACTCTTTACTAATATTGGGAGGTAAATAAATCTGTATTCCCTTTCCCCTGAATTTGGAAGTTCTCACCACATCAGCTGCAATCTTCCCTTCCTTCCGGATTACTTCCAATTCCCAGCGACAAAATTTGTCTCCTCCCTACCGCTCTGGAGGCAATTCCCCATCCAATACCCGATTTTTTTTTTCTTTTATCCTCACCAATTTCTCTTACCCCCTTTTATACTATTTTAATTCATACGCTGATCTTGAATTTGAATATAACAAATTACTAAACGCTATCGTTTGTTGGACATAAACATACTTCTTATACACGTTATGATTCTCTGTGCTTCTGTTTTGAAATTTATCAATACTTTTACTGCTAGCTTAACCTTAACTTAACTAATTGATAATATAACGATCCAATTTTTTTCTCACTCAACTAATTCTACCTTAGTCCCTGTTTACTAATCATTTATGTCGAAAAAAAAAAAAAATTAATTAGTCAACGTCCTTAATTAGTTCAATTTACAGCTGTCAATGCATAAATTCCTTCTAACTGTATTTGTCTAAAGACCTTCCTCTCTGCCAGGAACGCGTACAATAAGAAAAAATTGCAACTTGTCTAAACTTTTTGCTCTCATTTTTTCTAGTAATGGTTTGCTTAAAAAAAACAAAAAAAAATACATTCAATCACTTTTAAAAAGAGCCCCTATATATATATATAATTTAATATCAATCTCTTATATCCCCTTCTAAACATGTTTCAAAATTTTATTATTTTCACCTATTTTCTCCTACACTCTAATATTATAATTTGTAGCACTCATTTTCTAATAAGCTTACATCCAATGGAGAAATTTTTTCTGTCACGCCAATTTTTTGGAAACAATAACATTTGTTGTTAATTAAATTTTCTAACACCTTTCTGTTTTTGTTATTGAAATTTTGCATAAGCTGAATATACTATAGTTATATACATAGCCACCCAAAGGTATAAGTTTATTATTCATGACGTTGTCATTACCCGTTCTTATGCACCAATTTCCTTTTTTTAATTTTAATATTTAGCTATAAAAAATCCTGATTTTTTTTTTGTGTCTTGAAAATATTTTTTGTACTTACAGTAAACTCGACAAAATGTCATAGGTCTAATTTCATTAACAGCTTGGCAAGGTTTTGGATTTGGAGTTCTGGACAGTCCTCTATAAAAAGTACAAAGGCTCACCCTCTAGCCAAATTGCTAGAGGCTTCAGAGGAGGAAGAAATTAATCCTTCGGTTTTAACAACTATATTTCGACAAATAATTATGGACAAGTTATTCCTTACGGTGCTAATTGTCTGTCGTCGTGAAGTACAGTAGTGGTCCACGTTAGCTTACCCAAAACCAAATCTTTTGTAGTTCGATTTAATCACACTCACTCTAAATGAGAAGAATCGCCCTCCGACATCCTGATCGCATAGGAACCGAACAGTCCTCCAGTCTAAATGGAAAAATCTTCATTAGGATCTCATCCTTCATTGACCATAGCAGGAGTATAATAAAGACGCGGCCAATTCTTTGAAGATCATTTTATTTCATAATCCTATCCAAATATAGATTGAAAAACCAAGGAGACATTACAGTTCCTAACACTGTATCCACACAAAAAGTAGTCGGAAAGACTATTCCCAAAAACCTGTATAAAGAATAATGGAAAACACATTTTAAATTACCTGTTTCTACGATAAAAATAATTAAGGACTTATTTAATTATAACTGTATAAAAATTAGTCTAAAGCAATATTTTCAATTATAAAAATATATATAAATGAAATTCTTAACATTTTAACAACTACAAAAAATATAATACTCTAATTTTTCCATATTACTCTTTTCTCCTTTCCAACTACAAAGTATTATATCTTTTTTATTTTACCTTTCCATAACAAATACACAAAAAATATTACTTACAACATTTGATGATTTCAAAGATCATTTATTAACATATTTTCAATAAAATATTCTTAGGACTATAAGATTTTAAAGAGACTATGCTATAAATATTACAGAAGAATTATTATTATTATTATATTTGTAATATATTATTATTATTATTATTATTATTATTAAAGTTGAATGGGTGGCACTTCTTTGATCCAAGTACGAGATGAAAATAAGATTGTTCTAAAGTGAGAGATATCTTTTAATCTATCTCACAATACTCTTAAAGTCGCCTTATATTTATAAAATTTAACAAGTAAATTACAATTTCGCTAGATGAAAAAGTCAAAATATAACACTCTCATATATATCATACAATATTTATACTATATACTAAAAATAATATGGCAAATAAATTCATAATTATACCAGTGTAATTCACTTACTGTTAAAAAAACTCTACTCTTAATATTTTCGGCGCCTATAAACCACTACTGTGAATAAGGGCCTAGGTATATCCATTAGCTTTGTACTATACAGCAGATCTCATTGGGCCCACACAATTACGGACTTCTCTTCGATGTTTCCAACCCTGTTATTAGAACTTCAGATTAGTTACCTTCAACTATTTAGGTTATCTTCTCTACTATTAAAGTTACATTTCTATATCTCCTCCTCCATTCCCTTTCACCCACATCCACTTTTCCTTCTCTCTAATATGCCCCAGTCTAAACTCCGAATTTTCCAAATTTCTATTTCGAATCTAGTTCTCCTTTCAACCTTTTCTCTCTTTTTATCTCTTATTCAGCTTATTTAATATTAAGTTTAATTGTTATTCTATTTAGACCTTTTAACTTGGTTAGTTATTTTTTTCTTTTCTTTTTACTTTAATATATATTTTCATTTATTATATATTATATACCCTACAAATTCTTTTTTTCCGGTTGTTTCCAACTATATGTGTCATGACTTTTACTGCTTTCCTCAATTTCTTAATTACCGCACTATAAAACCTTCAAGGTACAACTGATGAACTCTCTATCATTTTTCTTTTAAGTGAACGTCTTAAAATGGATTTTCTTGGAATAATCTAGGATTTAATCTAGAAACTTGAAATTCACTCAGATTATCCATGGATTAGATTTAAGTGAAATGCCATTTGGTTGATCTCCTAGATTGATTAACCTCGATCACAGACTATTTTTCACATCTCTGGCGCCCAAGTTTGACCGAAATCATATTTAAAGTTTTACAAGATAGATACATTCAAGGTCGTTAACACAAGGAGATTGACAGATGCGAGAATTAGTTTTCGACTCTGTATATTAAAATACCTCAACCCAATACGTTTTAGTTTCTTTGTCTGTAAACTTTTGAAGGATAATAATTACCAATATAATAAATATATATATATATATAAATACCTATAAATATTAATATATTATTATAATTACTTATTATATATATATTATTATATTATATATTATATTATATACTTTATATTATTAATATAGTATTTATATTTTTTATAATAATTTAAATTAATATATAATATGTATTATTTATAATCATATAGTTTACTTTAATATATAATATATTCTATTATAATAAATATAATAATTAAGTAATATATTAATATAAATAAATTTACCTTCTTTATATATATATATAATATGTCCAAGTTATTTAAATTATATACATTAAAGTATATACATATATAATATTATATATATAATTATAAATATATTATAAATATATATATATAATTTTAAAATTTATATCTATATAACATATATTTCTTAAAATAGATCATTAATGTCATGTATGCTGAAAAATTTCTTTTTTCTCTTTTTAGTAGCTTACTAATTATATCTGCTCACTAACCAATTATTGCTTATGTAACAGGAAGCAAGGCCTCAATTATGTTTGGTGCCATTTGTTTTTGATACTATGAACAAATCAAGTTATTCACTGATAATATCTGTTGGAACAACTTTAAATTATTCTTTCAAAAATTAAATTGCACTAAAATTTTGTACTGTATCTTAAAAGTTCTTAAATTTCATTTTATATATTTAGAATATGTAAAATGAGATGAAAAATTGATAACTGTAAAAAACGAAATTAACTCAAAAAAAGATAAATTAATAAAAGTTATGAGCAGACTTGTTATCAATTTTCAAGCAATCCGTTGCGTAAGAGATGTTGTTTCCCTTATATGGAATGGAACATCATCTATATATCTAGTGTGATTCAAACAAGCAGAATGCTTATGTTAATTTCAATTGAATTAATGTTAAACCTTCACTAATTGGAATGTTCCCACAATTAGGTAATTAAAATATTACTGATTGTTTATTAATTTATGTTAGCATTTCAATCTTTGCGATGTAAACTTAAGAAAATATAACATAGATATATTTTTTTTAGTAAAAATGTGAGGGTTTTGGTTTTTAATAAATAGCGATTTGTTCTATGTTATTTGAATAAGACTTTAATATTATCACAAACCTATATATATGAATAAGATACCATTTAATATTTATTATGTTGGTCGCCTTTAGTGGCAAACAAATAATAACCTCCAAGTAGAAAAGAGTAATCCGGATACCGGTTTCGTTACTATTTTAATCTAAATTCCTCCATTCCAGAAGAAACAGGAATAACGATAGCCGGGAATTACCTTTTTCCAAGTAACGGTAGTAAACGGTCATTACTTTTTTGAAAAACGATGCTCACCTCTCTCTCTCTCTCTCTCTTTACTACTCCTTTATTAAATCTCCTCTCTCTCTATCTCTCATCTATTACTTGTTTTTTTCCAATAAACTAATTGAAAAGTACTAAATACTATAATAATAAATAATAACCTTTATTTTATAAATTTACATGAGACATATATATTAATTATAATACACTCTACCTATTTCTACACTCTTAAGATATTATTTATATTATCTCATTTTAATTTTATTTATATATCATTTAATATCCTACCTATATATATATACTACCTTATATATATATAATAATATATGTGGTGTTGTGTGGTGTGTGTGTGCTGAAATTTTACATAGCGGCGCCAGATATACCGCGAAAGCTACGAACTTCAACGTACCAGGAAACAGATAATAATTATGGGAGTAGCCTTAGACTGTTCAAAGGGGGCATCATGTAACTAGAGAACTGCAACACCTACAGCAGTAAAACAAATTATTTATTTGGATTCAGCGGAAAATTTAGAAAGTTTTTTTTTTTTTTTTTATCGGTAATAATTTTAGTTTTTCTATTGACCCATTTAGGGGCCGCCTCGAGCCAATGGGGACAGAAGGCGGGAAGCAACGGAAGTTTCTCCCCCGTTCCCGTCGTTAACCTAGAGGCCGAGAGACCCGACAACTGATTATCTATGGTGCGTCTACTCTAGGGTTGTTGTTTTTAGTTTTTAATATCACATCTCAAAACGACTATATCCAATTATATATTCTATATACTATATGAATATATATAATAGTATATTCTATTTACTCCTACCAATGCCTGATCAAACCTTATATACTTATTAGTATGAGTTATTGGTATATTATCCAATACTACGTATATTATTCACACACTATGTATATAGTTTTTATTATATATATATAATATTAATCTATTTCACCTATTCAAATACTTGGGCGCGAGGATTTCATTACATAGACTGACGATTCGATTTCTTGCCCCATTAGGTTGGTGCACAAGACCTCTATAAAAAAAAATTCTAGGTGACCTTCCGACTGTCCTTATATGCCAAAGAAAATTTATTTTCATGGTAAATTTAACTTTAAATTATGAGTATTATATATAAATAACCTTTACATAATTTAATAATAATCTATACCCAATTTCTATCACTATACAGAATATTTATAGAACCAACTATAACCATTCTATCAATATAAATAATACGAATCAAATTACCATACCAGTATAAACTATATATTTCTCCTATATATATGGTAAAATTCAACGATATTTTCGTCTGAGCTTCCGATATTCCGAACACTTATAACTCGAAACTATATCGAATATCGAAGTAATTGGATATATCGATATAAATATCGACTGCGGGGACAAAATAATAACCTTAAATTAAAACTTCTCTTTAACCAGTACTATATATACTCTAACCCTATAATTAAGGCCCTACAAGTAATAACTATTCTGTACCACTATTTAAATTCTCTAATATATTTAGTATATAACTATATATATATATTATCTATATTACTCATATATTTATTTTTCCCTTCTCTTTCACTCCTTATTACATAAACTAATCTAGTGGCATATCTTCTATTGAACTCGGGAGAACGCTCTACCGGTCAGTATATATATATAAGGGGTAGGGGCGTCACCGGGAGTAATCGTGAGGTACGAGGAGGGGGTTAATATGTGTCTAAAGAACCGGGTCATCATCCATTCATGTAACAGAGCACAAACAACAGCAACCTATCAAAGTCTTATAGTTGCATCACACATTGTTCGACACTATGCATGGCACACATCCAGAAGAAAAAGATCTTTCGAACCTGCTAAAAGAAATGGAGGCCTGCCCGAGTGGTTTATGGGGTTGCTTTTAATCACTAACGGAATTACAACCCATTCCCAGGTAGCCAAGCCACAGCCTCCGGTCAGGTAGTCCGCTGTCTCTCGGGCCTCTTTTACGGTTTGGGACTAGATCGGGGGGGACTAATCTCCCCTCTTCCCGCGCGGATGGTCCCTCCCTGAGCCCCCGTTCTTTGGTCTTTCCGGGTGTCGCGGGCGGTTCCTCCTGAACCATCCCCCTCACGGGGTTAATGCAAAAATTCATATCCCCCTTTCCGTCCTCCCATCGGTCTCCGAAGCCCCATAATAAAGGGTTAAACTCCTTTTTAGGTGGGCTCGAGCCCGCAGCCCCGCCTACCCTACTATGCCCATGAAATATACTACTTAGATCTATAAATTATCCAGCAGGTTAAAGTATACTAGTGCTTATAAGCAAAATAAAAGTTTATGAAACACCTTTAATACCTCACCACAATTATAAAATAATTCTTGAGACCTCTATCACATTATCTATCTTAAATATATTTAAATCTGTACTTGACCTCTTAACTTATCCTACTATAATTGAAAAACTAGTTTCTGGTAGCTTAACTATCTCCTTACTTAACTTAGAAAAATATAGGCTCACTAATTCTTACTTTTCAGTCTATATCTATTTTTTTTTATTAATTCCTCTGGTGTTAAATGTCAGAGTTTTACGTAGGTATACCAAAGTTCAACTAAACAATATTGTCTACATCAGCCAAAATGAATATCAAACATATTTTTGTACCTCATTTTCCTTAAAACCATTTTGCATGGACTCATATTATTTAACTCTTTCGCCTTCTGTGTCTTGTAAAATGCACATCCAAAATGTTTCCTTTCTACTGAAGGCTTTTTAAAGGCAATTCTCATTCACTAAATATGTTTAAATGACATTATTAAGTTTAATTATTATACTAAAGTCCCACTAAATTAATAAATACAGAAATCCTGTGGTAAATTTAAGTTTGCACATGCACAACGAACGATATTCAGACTTTAGGAATTCCTACTACAAGGTCAAAATACCGAATATTAGGAGATGTATTGTGTCTAATAATGGTAAACGTGGCTTGGATACGTCGACTCATAATGGGATTGCCCATTCCCTTACAATAGGTATTTCTGATAATATCTGAATGATTTGGCAAAAAGATCAGATTCGAATATTGCTTTGAAACTCAGATGCCAAAGATTGCTAAGACCTCACACGTCTACTAATTACACACCTTCTCTCTAGCCTTAAATTCATTCCCCTGCGGGCCTTAGTCATCAATTCAAGAAAAGCAGCCAACCTGGATCTTCAACTATTCGTCCTTATAGTCCACTGTATTCTATATATATATTATAACTTAAAAATGTATCATTTTGAAACCTCTTACTTTACTACTATTATCCTTCCTAGTTATCACTGGGAGTCCATATTCCATTTTTAGCCTTTCCTCATTAAAGAAATTACCCCTTTTATGAGGATACGGCTTAAATAGGTCATACTATATTAGGGGTTTGCAATATACTCTCTAACTATATTATATCTATCTAACTGAATATTTTTATATTAGTATTCTAGTATATATCACTACCTTACAGGGAAAAAGGGGATAGGTATATTATTTTAGGGGTAGTGGTGGACATACCACGTATAATTATATTAAATATATTATATATCTAAAAATAAGTAGCTTTTTGTAAATTGTTCGGGGAGGTGGCCCCGTAGAGGGGGGGGGTTGAACCAGTATAATAGTAAATTTCCTTTCTTAAAAACGTTTTATTTTCGTCCCCTTTTGATTTTGATTTCGCAACTAATAAATCGTACACTGAAATTTCTGTAATGTCATCTAGGTGTATGGGTATCAGTTCACTTTCCTCTGATATTTCCCGTCATATGGTGAGTGGCTTATTCATATATAAGTCCAATAATTGGATAATTTTCTGTCTCTTGCTCCATCAAGACAGTAAAAAACGGCAAATACGATGCTATGGAAGAGTCATGTCGCAAAAACTTGCTGGTTCCCTCTCCTTGTGATACATGTAATAAGAATATAAAATAAAAAAAAACATAAAAAAGAAAAATTATATCCCTTATAAAACTACAAATAGCTTAGCAGCAAAAGAGGGTACATATTTCATTACTCTCTCTAGACTCGGTTATATATTGTATTTCTTCTACATAAAGAATTAATTTCGCTAAAAATATAATATAATCACCGGACTCCTAAAAGCTGGGTACTTCTAATCTCCTGGTTCTTTTCCGCGATGACCACCTCCATCTCCACCTCATTTCACAAACACAATCCTGGCTCCCCCTTTGGGCAATCTAATTGCTCATCGTCTTCGCTTCTGATCTAATATCGCGTCGAGGACCTGGAATGGGATTTCCCGGGGGGCCGCCAAACTTTGTGAAATCAAACCCTTGAAAATCAACTAACTTTCACATTTCCCTTTCAAAACCTCTTAATAACTCCATTTTTTTTCGGACTGTTTTTACGACTCCCTGTAACCACCACAACATTTCTGTCTGAACATAAACAAAAAATTATCTTGGGAAACATGGAAAATAAAACGTTCTAGGTGGCCTCAAAGAAAACGGGAGTTTTGTTCAGGTATTTTCTTCTGCACAGCTACTCCATTATATAAAGCTTTAATTTGCCCTTGGTTTGAGTACTGCTCTCACAATTTGGGGGTGGGCCGGTTACCCTTCTATTTTGGATAAGTTGATTCTAAAGCTAAAGAATAATAACTGTCCCCTACTTTCACTCTCTTGACCTCTAATCCTGCGGACGTGGCTTTGGCGCTATAAATCTTTCTAATAGACTACAGTAGTGCTCAACGGAGTTTTGGCACTCGCATTCCACTCCATTGCGTCGCTCTCGATACAAGGATGCCATGCCTCGCAGATGAATTTGTGTCGCGACTAAATCGAAAAATTAAAAAAAATTATTTTTAATCCAAGAATATAATACGTAAAATATGCGAGTTTATAATCCTATTAATTTATATTAGCCTTTTTATTTTTTTTCTCTATAAAATAATATACTTTCTATTAAATTTCCTTTTTTTTTTTTTTTTACTACCAACCTAATTATTCAGCCACCAATTTAATATCCTCGAGCCTGAGTGCGGAGTTAAATCTGTTTTCTCCCTCTTGTCCTGTCCCTTGTAACTAACGCGGTGTAAGGACTATTATCCCCCCTCTCTTGCCGTAGGAATACCGTCCTTCCGGAAGTGTATTAACCCTTCCCGCCCTCTCTTGGTATTTTTGGAGATGTCAGCGAGGGGGTTACATACCGCATAACCCCTACGGGTATAAGGAAAAACGCCCCCCCCTATGTTCTCCCGTCGCTCGAGCCCCCTAGTGGTGCCGTAATAAAAGCAAAATTTAATAGAAGTCTATTTATTTTATCGAGAAACCCATAAAAGAGTCATTCTTCAAATAGGCTTCTTTCAAGCGTCTCGTCATCTCTTTCATTACAATATTTTTTATTTAATTTTCATTTATTATTCCTCCTGTAGCATTTTTCGGTCAGTGTGAACATTACTCAGGAATAATTCCTTCTAATTGTATATCTTTCTTTTCGCTTTTTAAATTCCATGGGTGAAACCTCACGAATTTAATGTATTATGATACTTTATTAGCTCTTTTTTTTTTTTCTTTTTTTTTATTTTTTTGTTTTACATTGTCCATTTGGTACTCAGCTTCATGTAAGCAATGTAATAGTCTTATTTATAAAGTACTAACAATATTGAACGGATATATCGAAAATGCTGGCCCTATGTATTAACTATAATTATTAGTTTATTTTACAATTTGTGTTTACAACTACCTCAATACTCCTTATTCCTAACTCTTCTGTTGTTTATTTGGATCCTATAACCTAAATGGTTCTTTGTTAAAGCCACCCATGTTTAAATTAGGCGCCCATTAACCTAATGGATCCTTGTTACTTTTACTTAACGAACCCCTTTACCACCACCTATCGTTAAGAAACCTAACCTAATGGGATCTTGTTAGCCACCCCCCATTTGTACATTTAACCTAGGACGTCATAATGGCAGTTAATTGTCTAGCCCCCCAAATTGTAGCACCTAACTCTATGTGAGTATTTTAAATTGTTGGGTTACTTCCAGCGTACGCCGTTCATACCAATAAAATGAAGTTATGTAAATATAATTATAATTAGTCCATCGTAACTTAAATTGATTAAACCATAAAATGAATATATATATAATATATATATATTAAACTCACTTACCAACCTATGTATTTTTTATAAAAACCAACTAAGGCTCTTCTCACTTTCATATATCCTATACTATATATTATCTATATATATATTATATATCTCTCTAATTCTCACTATTCTCTAACATATGAGTACTCTATAAGTATACTATATCTTTAATCTATACTCTTACCCTATCCTCATACTATCTTCCTATCTATTCTATTTCACCTTATTACCTACTCTTTATCTATTACTTCTCTCTCGTTCGATAATATACATTTTAAAATGAGTACAATTGCACATAAAATACGCATAACTTTTACAACAGTAAATCATATTTTTACCTGTGAACCAAGTGCCCTTCTATCATATTCGTCATGGACCCCACTTTCACCGCGGTCTTTAACAGCTACCCCAAGAATAATTGACGTCACATTACAAATCCACGTGCGGTTTCTTTAAGGTAAAGATATTACTATCAATTAATCTTTCCTAAACTTTTATTAACCTAGGCAAGGCGAGCAGTTATTTTAACCCTCCAAATTTACACCCTTTCAAGACACATTCTTGTAATCGCTTTCGCACGATTATTTAGGACCGTGAAATAAAAAATTATTAAATTTTATATAAATACTCAAATTCTTCCGTATTCCCGCAGACACAACGTTTTTAGTAAATCTACACAATATTAAACCTCTATCTTTCCACATAAAGGTCAAATAAGAAACTGCGTCAAAAACTGTCCGACATATAATGTCTTACTTTATATATAATATATATATATCATATATATATAGTATATATATATATATCATATATATATATATACTATATCTTCTACTATATATCTATCTATACTATATATCCTCAATATATCTATAGTATATATACTATACCTTCCATCTTCTATATAAATTATATACTATACCTTACCCTCTTACTATATAATATATATAATAATTATATTACTATCTATACCTATACTATATATATATACTCATATTATGTAATATATAAATTTTTACAGAAGATAAACACTCGCGCTCACTGGGCAGAGCCTATCTAGGAGGGGGCTGGTACCTCAAATTGACTTACCTCGTCCGAGCAGGACGGGCGCCTAGCCCAAAGGAGAGAATAAGCTCACATTCTCCCACACCGACCAGCCTGCGAATTTGGGACAACTCTGGCAACCTCGACGTTAAAAGTCCGAACTCTGTCATGTCTACTCTAATATAAGTCCATATATTATACTATAATATATATATATATTATATATATATATATACTATATTATACTATATTATATATATTATATTATATATTATATATATACTATATTTATATAATATATAATATATATATATATATATATAATATAATCTATATATATATATATATTATACTATATTATATATATATATTATATATATATATATATATCTATACCTCATTACTCTTTCTATTATCCTCTGATTTATTAAGAATTACTATAACTATATATATTCTCATTTATATTTCCTCCTTTATTCCCTCTTTTACACTCTTTTATACTTATATTCTATATATTACTTTTTATCTCGAGTAGGTATACATCATCATTTCACTACTCACATTATATTAAACCTTCTACTCACACTATACTATCATAACTTAACTTATCTTATCCTATTATATATATACTATAATATATATACTCACATCAGTATATACTAAACTTATTCTCTTTAATATCATAACTTAATCTACATATGCTTATATTCTTACTTCTCAACTCATTTTTATGTTATAGCGCCACTTTATCATACCTTTCATATTATAGTGTACCTCGTTACACTTTAAAATACTAATGTTACACTTATTTTATCGATTAAATATACATTCGCTGAAACCTCCGTACATCGTCCTAAACCATTACACTGTGACGTTTAACGTTAAACTCTTTCAATACGCTAAAGAGAAATATAGTTGCCTTATCCACTATTGTCGATCTTTTCTTTATTTATCTATGTTAATTTTTTTATTTACTGTTAATTTTGTTTTCATTTTTTTTTTTATTTATTTTATTTTATAGCCCGGGCTCTTGATACGCCGGACGAGTCCGGGACACGAGGGGCGGAACGAAGTTCCCTCCCCTGCTCGTCCCCCGCTTGAGGCTGAGAGACTCACTGTTAACATCACTTTGACATTCTTCTGGCGATTTACTCTTTGGGTATTCCTTTAGTTTAAAAAAATAAAAAAAAACTTAATTGGCAACCTTGGGTCGCTCTATATATATACAAAAAATATTGATAGAAAAAAAAATCGATTAGCATCGCTCGTCTCGTATAATATATCGGTTAATCATCCTTTTAGAAGCGAAAGTTTTCCTATATTACTATAATATGAATTAACATATTATTACTTAACATTATATAATAGTATATGATATAATAATATCATTTTAATATATACATACTATATATAAATTATAATATCTTATTATATATATATATATATATCTATTATATAATTGTTAGTATCAATTTATTATATATATATATTGACTATTACAAATTTATATATCAATTAATAATTAAATTACTATTATTATATAATATTATTATATACAATATAACTAATTTAAACACATCTTTCCCAACTTTAAAAAATAGATTATACTAATAACCAAAATATTTTATAATAATCTACGTCTCTTCTTTCCCTGCAACAAAATCTTACGTTTCATTGTAAAAATAATATGGAAAAGTTATTTTACCTTCAAATAAATAATTTTTTATTTATTACATTCAATAATTTTTTATTAAAAACATACTTTCTTATATATTTTATTGCAGATTATAAGTATATACCCACTCATTGTTTTTAAGTGTAGCTGTTGCACTGTATTATATTGTTTACCTTGATGTCTGCTCTTGACAAGGCTCGACAGATATATATGGATCAGCGTTATCGAAAATTGGAAACGGAATATGCTTAAAGTTATAAGCCAAGAAAAATAACATTAAAAAAGTTTAAAATTAGATTATTCGTAAATTGTTAATGTTACGAGTAAGGTTTCAATATTTATTATGTCAAGCCGTGAATATTGGTTTTAGTTCGATGTAGATATTTAGTTGTTTTTGGTATAGTTGTTAGATGTGTTATTTAAATGTTATGTTACCATAGATTTGACATTAGTTCGGCCTTTATACAGGGAGTGGATCTTATAAAAAGATTAAAAAGTGATAGAAGGGGACAATGCTAAAGATCAATGTAAACCACATCGCCAAGAGCAGACCGAAGTTATATATATGTGTATGAAAGATAATGTTCTGGATTGGCGCACTACCCACGAAATTCTTTTAACGCCATGTGCGTTTGAATATAGTTACCAATTAAAAGATAATTATTTTTTTGTTAATGCAACGCGCGAGCTAAAAATTAAAAGAATTTAATATTAATATAATTCTTTTTTATTTTTAGTGTAAAAGCATTTAAAAAGAGGGAAACTTTCTTTACAATAAATCCTTATAAGTTATCGTAACTGCATATATTTGCGCTAAAAGAAAACAGTGCACAAAACTTTTTTAAATTCAATGGAATTGCTACAAAACCAAAATGAAATGTTTTGATCGCTAGTTATCTAATTAATTACTTATAGTAACATTTTAATATATATTATTTTTTAACGGAAAGGGAATAACCCATAGGGTAAATCAAATATGATCGGCAAGAGTCACGTCTTCTACTCAGCCTCCCGGTGGACGACGGAGGGGACTTAGTCCCCCCCTCTGTCCCCCCGTCGGCTCTAGCCCCCTAACAATGATTTTTTTTACGTTACTTTTTCATGCGCTGATTCCAAATATCTTATGTTTCCTGGTACGAGTCGTAGTTTCAAGCATTTGGCGCCCCGTTAATGTAAAATTTTGAACCAATATATTATATATATATAGATTGTATATATATATATTATATATATATTATATATAT
>JABUQX010050064.1:45000-47377 GCA_015478945.1 Trachelipus rathkii
AAAAACGCACATTTTTTACCTAAAGCGCAAATTGGCGCCTTTTCCGCTTATGCCCACCTCTGATATAATAATATATATATAATATATATATATATATATATATATATATATAATATATATATATATATATATATATATATATATATATTATATATATATATATATATATATATATATCTATATATATATATATATATATATATATGGGCCTGGTTCGTAATAAACGATTTCCGATCCGCGGTGGTAGCGGATGCGTTAGGTTATAAGCCTTTTTTTTTGGGCTAAGCCATTCGAGTTTTCATTCCGCTACAACTGAAAGCCTTTCAAAACAGATACGACACAGCACTACGCAGACTTTTCAACAGCGAAAGGAGAGTCAAATGACCTACAAACCGTCTTTTACACTTCTGCCAGAGTAATCAAACTGCATTGGCAAAATAAGCAAAAGACGGTGCCCTTGTCCAGACATGATTTCTTACATCATCGCTGCCGTCATGATCCATCCTTCGCGTCAGCAATTATTTGCTGTGATTTCATATAACAGAATCTGAAATCGAATCTTTCTTTTCCCATCTAATTTGGCTACAGGCTTTTGTAATTACTATCCCCAAACCTGGAAAAGATCCGAAGTTGCAGACAACCAAGACCAATTTCGCTGACCTGTCACTCCTTTAAATTAATGGGAGAAAATGGTCTCTGGCCGCTTACTCCCTGTTCTGGAGAGCCTCCAAGCTTTCTCAAACTTCCAATTTGGTTTCCGCAAGAATCGCTCGACTGCGGACCCCTTGGTAAGACTAGACAATGACATCAGGGAAGTCTTCTCAAACTGGTGGGATGGTTCTTGTGTCTTTTTTGAACCTTGAAAAGGCTTCGACCACAACGTGGAAGAATCTGGGATTCCTCGCTTAAACTCCCCATTCGCTGGTTTCCGGCGGACAACTCCTCTTTTTATCAAATCCTTTTATCACAACAGATCTATCCAGGTTCGGTGCTCTTCTATTCTGTCACGCCACTTTTTTTTGGATAAAGGCGTTCCGCAGGGTAGTGTTTAAAGTGTACTACTATTTGCTCTTCGATTTAATGACATTTGTTACCGTCTATTCAGCGACTGTCAATTTCTTTCTCTATATGTCGATGACTTGGCATTATACATAGCCGGTGCCAGGTTGCCCTTTCTCGAACGGCAACTTCAACTAGCTTATGAAATGTTTCAAACAAGCGTGGGCTAGCTCCCATGGCTTCCATTTTTCTCCCCACCAAAACCTCAGCAGTGCTTGTTATAGCAAAAAAGGGAATCGAAGAACTTGCCACTCTTCTTCCAGCCGAACCTTAACGTTTATATGGTTCCGCCCAATTCGTGTAACTCAACAGGTCAAATTATTCTAGGGCTCTCCTAAGATGACCACTTAACATAGCACCGCATATTAAACACCCTAAAACAATGTTAGCCATGGGAAAGGGGGGACCTATTCGGTCATCTCGCCTCAAAATCTTGGGGTGCTGATCGCAAGTCCTTTTACGCCTCTACATCGCCTAATCCGATCGAAACTGGATATGGCTTGTGCAATAATTAGGTCAGGCCCTCCACAACAACTACTACACTGTAGATCCCATCCAAAACTGAAGCGATCCGTATCTCACTGCACTGGAGACGTCCCCCAGGTGGAGCCTTGAAGTTGAATCCAATGTGATGCACTCTCTCTTCGAAGAGAATAATCTCATGTGTACAAGTTATCTTCGTTTTCAACCCCAATAACCGTCTGCTCTGACACCGATTTCTGCAGGAGGTAACCCTCAGAATCCTATAATTTACTAGGCCATGTTGCAAAGACGGCTTCATAACATCCTTAATTTCCTTTCTCATACGATGTCAAAGGTGCTGGCCTTTCTCTTTTGACGAAGGGTACACACGCCTTGGTATTTCCCCTCTCCCTACCATTTTGCTTGCTTCTGACATCTTCTCTCCAAATCTAGCCCAATCCGCCTGCCCTGTTAAAAGCATCATTTCTGTCTCACGCCCAGTTCACGATTAATTTACTCCAGTGTATACTGACGGCTCTAAAATAGGGGACAGTGTGGGCGCGTCTGCTGTCTTTCCTGACCGCAAACTTCTCCCATATTCTTCCCCCTCATGCTTCAATTTTTACAGCTGAGTTTATAGCTATAAATGATTGCCCTTTCCTCCCAGTCAGAGAGTTGAACACTCCGAATATTCTTTTTCTTTTTTTTTTTTTTTGAAAAGCGCGTTTTTTTTTTTTTTTTTTTTTTTTTTTTTTTTTTTTTTTTTTTTTTTTTTTTTTTTTTTTTTTTTTTTTTTTTTTTTTTTTTTTTTTTTTTTTTTTTTTTTTTTTTTTTTTTTTTTTTTTTTTTGTTTTTT
>JABUQX010050065.1:2500-12500 GCA_015478945.1 Trachelipus rathkii
AAATGCAAATTTTTAAGTTATAAACATAAAAAGAATAATTTTTAGTAAAAACAAAAATGTTCAAAAGCAAATAAAAAAAAAAAAGGATATTTAAAACTAGGGTAAATACAGAATGTTTAAAAAGAAAACAAAGAAAGATAAACAAAGTTTTTGAGATATGTTGTACAAAATATGAGTAACCTGAATCAATAGATCAATAGATCAATAGATCATGGAAGGGTAGGAGGGTATGGAGGGCAGTTTGATTTACTGATTTACTGATTTACTGCTTTAAGGTATGTAAAAATGCAAATTTTTTAAGTTATAAACATAAAAAGAATAAATTTTTTAGTAAAAACAAAATGTTTAAACAGAATAAGCAAAAATAAATAAAAGCTTTTGAGATATGTTATACAAAACATGACATGAATCAATAGATCAATAGATCAATAGATCATGGAAGTGTAGGAGGGTGGTATGAAGGGCAGTTTGATTTACTGATTTACTGATTTACTGCTTTAGGTATGTAAAATGCAAATTTTTAAGTTATAAACATAAAAGAATAAATTTTTAGTTAAAACAAAATGTTTTAAACAGAATAAGCAAAAATAAATAAAAGTTTTTGTGTTTTATTATACAAAAATATGACATGAATCAATAGATCAATAGATCATGGAAGTGTAGGAGGGTAGTTTGATTTACTGATTTACTGATTTACTGCTTTAAGGTATGTAAAAATGCAAATTTTTTAAGTTATAAACATAAAAAGAATAAATTTTTTAGTAAAAAAACAAAAAGTAAAAAAGAAAATAAAACAAAATAAATAAATTTTTATAGTAAAAATAAAACAAAATAAATAAATTTTTATAGTAAAAACAAAATGTTTAAAGAAAACAAAACAAAATAAATAAAAGTTTTTGTGTTATGTTATACAAAATATGACTTGAATCAATAGATCAGATCAATAGAAAAATAGGTCAATAGATCATGGATGGGTAGGAGGGAGGTAGGAATGGAGAGGGTAGTTTGATTTACTGATTTACTGCTTTACTGATTTACTGATTTACTGATTTACTGCTTTAAGGTATGTAAAAATGCAAATTTTTTTAAGTTATAAACATAAAAAGTTTAAATTTTAGTAAAAACAAAATGTTTTAAAGCAAATAAAACAAAATAAATAAATTTTTATAGAAAAAAAAAACATAATGTTTAAAGTTATAAACAAAATAAATAAAAGTTTTTGAGATATGTTATACAAAAATATGACTTGAATCAATAGAATAACCAGATCAATAGATCAATAGATCATCAGATCAACTTAAGTCAGATAGATCGATAGGAAGGTGGCTGGAAGGCAGTTTGATTTACTGATTTACTGATTTACTGCTTTAGGGTATGTAAAAATGCAAATTTTTTAAGTTATAAACATAAAAAGAATAAATTTTTTAGTAAAAACAAAATGTTTAAAGAAAACAAAACAAAATAAATAAAAGTTTTTGTGTTATGTTATACAAAATATGACTTGAAACAATAGATCAATAGATCAATAGATCAATAGATCAATAGATCAATAGATCAATAGATCAATAGATCAATAGATCATGGAAGGGTAGGAGGGTGGATGGAGGGCAGTTTGATTTACTGATTTACTGATTTACTGCTTTAAGGTATGTAAAAATGCAAATTTTTTAAGTTATAAACATAAAAAGAATAAATTTTTAGTAAAAACAAAATGTTTAAAGAAACAAAACAAAATAAATAAAAGTTTTGTGTTATGTTATACAAAATATGACTTTAATCAATAGATCAATAGATCAATAGATCAATAGATCAAGGATGGAGTGGGGAGGGTGATTTGATTTACTGATTTACTGATTTACTGCTTTAAGGTATGTAAAAATGCAAATTTTTTAAGTTATAAACATGAAAAGAAAGAAATTTTAGTTAAAACAAAATATTTTAAACAGAATAAGCAAAAATAAATAAATTTTTTAGTAAAAACGAAAAGTTTAAAGAAACAAAACAAAAATAAATAAAAGTTTTTGTTATGTTATACAAAATATGACTTGAATCAATAGATCAATAGATCAATAGATCAATAGATCAATAGATCATGGAAGGGTAGGAGGGTAGGGTGGATGGTTTGATTAACTGATTTACTGATTTACTGCTTTAAGGTATGTAAAATGCAAATTTTTTAAGTTATAAACATAAAAGGAATAAATTTTTTAGTTAAAAAACAAAAAGTTTAAAGAAACAAAACAAAAATAAATAAATGTTTTATTTTATACAAATATCTGACTTGAATCAATAGATCAATAGATCAATAGATCAATAGATCAATAGATCATGGATGGTTTGATTTACTGATTTACTGATTTACTGATTTACTGATTTACTGCTTTACTGATTTACTGATTTACTGCTTTACTGATTTACTGATTTACTGCTTTAAGGTATGTAAAAATGCAAATTTTTTAAGTTATAAACATAAAAAGAATAAATTTTTTAGTAAAAACAAAATGTTTAAAGAAACAAAACAAAAATAAATAAAAGTTTTTGTGTTATGTTGTACAAAATATGACTTTAATCAATAGATCAATAGATCAATAGATCGTGGAAGGTATGGAGGGTGGCTGGTTACAGTTTGATTTACTGATTTACTGATTTACTGCTTTAAGGTATGTAAAAATGCAAAATTTTTAAGCTATAAACATAAAAAGAATAAATTTTTTAGTAAAAACAAAATGTTTAAAGCAAATAAAACAAAATAAATAAATTTTTATAGTAAAAATAAAACAAAATAATTAAACTTATAAAAATAGTTAAAAAAAAAAAAAAAAGTTAAAAAAAAAAAATTAAAATATAAAATTAAAAAAAAAATATAAAAAAAAAATACAGTGTATGTATGTTTCAACTTAGGGAAAAAAAATTATATTAGTTAACGTTTATAAAAAGAAAACGAGATTTTGAAAATAGAAATGTCTGTCTTCAACATTTAGAAAGACGGGTTATCTTTGCAAGATGCAATGCAATTGACGATATGTACATGATAGAACAGAAGCAGTTATGTGAACAGTAATGATATTGTATTATTAAACGAATGTTTACTAACTAGGCACCGCAACACCGGCGTCGGTACCGACTCTGAATCCTTCTCCTACTCCTCCTTCCTCATTCTTCTTCATTCCTCCTTCCCCATTCTTCTTCCTCTCTTCTTCTTCCTTTCTTCTTCTTCCTTTCTTCTTCTTCCTTTCTTCTTCTTCCTCTGTTTTGCATTCCATGCATTTCTTCTTTTTTCAGGAGGGGACCCCCTCCGGGGGTCTCTGGACTCCGAACCCGAATCCGACTCAACTCCGTCTCCGACTCTGGCTCCTCTACCCAGCCTCCAAGTTTCAGTCTTCTGCGATTATTTAAACCCTTCTAGGAACCAAAAACCCATTTGGAGGGCTATGCCCTCCTTTAGGGGGCTAAACCTCCGAAAACGGTCTTCCAGACCTTAAATTCGGTCTCACCTACCTTAAAAACCCTAACTTTGACGTATCAAACGTCAAAAACCAAATGAAATGATGGAAATTTCCAAGTCAGCTGCCGACATGACTGGAATTTCCAAAATCTCCGAAAATGGTTTTCAAGTCTTTGCCTTCGACGTGCAGGGCTGCCAATGGGAAAAATCCCCAAAATCCTCCGGAGTTGGGGATCTTGACCTGAATTATGGACAGAATGCTAAAAAAGTAGCTAAAAATCAAGGCCAAAAAAGGTCAAGGTCAAAATCCTTGGATGGGGTAAAAAAGGTCAGGGTGGGGTAAAACAGGCCACTTTTGGGGTAAAACAGGCCGGTTGCGGCATTTTAGCGGTAGTTGTGCCCTCCTTACTACTATATATATATATATATATATATATATATATATATATATATATATATATATATATATATATATATATATTTCATATATATATATATATATACATATATATATATATATATATATATATATATATATTTATATTTTTTTATTTGTGGTTCAATATATATTTTTATATATATATCTATCCCTATATATATATATATATATATATATATATATATATATATATATATATATATATATATATATATATATATATATATATATATATATATATATAAATAAAATAAACTAGCAAACATAAGTAGTTTATAATAAAAATAAGGCGTACATGACTGATCTTGCCCACTTCTATGGCTTGCCAAAGATTCACAAGCCTAATCACCCCTTACGCCCTATCATTTCCAATACTAATTGCACTACTTATAAACTTTCTTCCTGGTTATCTTCTCAATTAAAACCATTAATCGGCAAAATTTCACCTTCCCATCTCATCAATACAGAAGATTTCATACAACGTATTCATACACTTAATCCTTCCACACACCAATTTCTTAGCTTTGACGTCACCTCCCTTTTCACTTCCGTACCTGTCCCATTTACTCTAAACTTACTAGAAAACTATATTCAAGAACATAACATCACTTTAAATTATCCTTTCTCCCTTCTTAAGCAACTTATTTCTCTCACACTTGATCACAGTTTCTTTACTTTTAACAATTCTTTTTACAAACAAACTTATGGCCTCTCAATGGGTTCTCCCTTATCTGCCACTTTAAGCAATATTTTTATGGAACTCTTTGAACACCACTACATTATTCATCACCCTTCTCTTTCTAATGCCACATGGCTTCGTTATGTGGATGACGTGTTCTGCGCACTTCCAAATGACATCAATATAAATTTCATTTTACAACATATCAATAACATTCATCCCTCTATCTCCTTCACACATGAATTACCTATTAACTCTTCTCTACCTTTTCTTGATACTTTAATTTCATGGAAAAACTCTCCACATCTATCCTTTTCTGTCTACAGAAAACCCACTTCTTCCTCCTCTTATATACATTGGTTTTCGACTCATACATATAACACAAAATTAGCTACACTAACTGCCCTCTATCTTAGAGCCCTTCGAGTTTGCTCTCCTCCTAATCTCTCAACAGAAACTCAATTTCTTTTTTCTACTTTCATCAAACTAAAATATCCTCCTTATGTCATTAATTCAGCATTTCGCAAAGCCAAACAAAAATTCTATAATAGTAACCCTCCCATTCCTCACACCACTTTTTCTTATCTTCCCATTCCTTATAATTTAAATCATCAATTAAAAGAACATCTTCCCAAAAATATTCGCTTTATAAAAAGTAATACAATTCCCTTGAAAAAAGTTTTTAAACCCCCTAAAATTAATACTTATCAAACGCAATGCATTTATAAAATTCCCTGCTATGACTGTCCATCTGTTTACATCGGCGAGACTAATGATCTACCCAGACGAGTTAAACAACATAAACATGATCTTATCAAAGACTCTCCTAATTCAGCTTTAACAGTCCATCGAACTCTGCACGACCATAAAATCAATATAAATTCCGTTTCTCCATTGAAATACATCAATCAAGTTATGAAGAGGAAAATAATTGAATCGTCATATATATATACAATACTGATAATTTTAATAAAATACCGGGCGAAGTGAGCCTTGACATTATTCAAAATTCTATACTCCTAAATTCAGGATGCCTTAAGGATGTGAAGAGGAGGGACGGCCAACTAAATTAAACAATATTTTTCATTTAACTTTTTTTATTTTTGTATATTCTTGTCATTCCATCGGACAGAGGCCTTTGATTGTCTTAGGCGAAAGCTAATGGTTACTTTGTTTTGTTTATATTTCATAATTTTATCTGTGATGTTTTATTAAAGTATTATTTTACGTGCCTAGGGTGACTATCCTATGTATATATATATATATATATATATATATATATATATATATACTTACCCTGCCTCATATGCCCTGCACCATATATATATATACTGCTGCTCTGCTATACTATATATATATACTATATATATATATTAATTCAATTAAATAAATAATTTTGAAAAGAGATTTGAAAATGTTTGATTTTCTTGAAGATATTTACTTTAAATAAATAAAATAATAAATATATTAATATTTTAACAATTATATTTATTTCCTTTTCCGAATTCGTTTGATATATCAAATTTCGAATATTTTTATGTTAAAAACTTGGAAAAATTATAATTTGGCCTCAATTTTAATTTGAAATCATAGTAAATACCAAAAAAAAATGATCATATTTAGGTATGTTTATATTTTGCATCAATTTATAACAAAGGAGTAATTGAATTAAAATATATTTTTTTATTTTGTTTGAATTAACCCTCTATTATTTAGTGTAAATTTATAGTTAACCCCGGTAGAAAACCCCAGTGTGCCTGATAGGCCACTTCAGGGCCAGCGGCCGGGCGAGGAGCCGGGGCCAGGGCCGGGAGGCCAGGGAGCCGGGGGCCGGGCTGAACCGGGAGCCGGGCCGGGGAGGCCGGTGGCGGGGCGGGCCGGGGCCGGGGAGGCCCGAGGCTGGGGCCCGGGAACAGGGCCCGAGGTGGGGCCGGGGCCGAGGAGCCGGGGCCGGGGCCGGGGCCGGGGCCGGGGCCGGGGCCCCGGTCGGTCCCTATTGATGACGCAGAGAGGAGTGCCAGTAGAGGTAAAAGTAACAGTATATACAACCATCCTACGACCAATATTACTACACGGGTCGGAATGTTGGGCACTTAATACGATACAGAAGAGTAAAATAGAAGCTGCGGAAATGTGAGAGTTGAGATTAATAAGAGGAGTAACGTTGAGGGACAGAGCTAGAAGTGAAGCAATAAGAAATAGCAGCTAGGAGTCAGCTCAATAATTGAATGTATTGAGAGAAGCCAATTGAGATGGTTTGAACATGTCCGGAGAATGGAATACTGGAGATATCCCCGAAAATTACTTAACTGGAGACCTATGGGAGCGAGACCAGTGGGAAAACCTAGAAAAAGATGGAAGGATGCCATGGAAGAGGCGATTGTGTTGAGGGGAGAAACGATGAAGAATGTGGAAAGATCAGCACTATTCAAAGACCGGGATACCTAGAAGGATTTCTGGAGGAGCAACACTTGACAGGTTCTACCTAATAGGATGGATGGTGAGAAAGGTGAGAAATATATATTTTCCTCTACACTTTTCGACCTATTCACAGCAGATCTTCGACAATCACAACAGAACACACAAACATAACAATTTACTCCGATAACACAACCATACCTACCACACACCAGAATCTAAACACAGCAACCATCCTAACCCAACAATACATCAACCAAATACAAACTTGGTTAACGGACAATAGAATGTCTGCTTCACCAAACAAGTCCTCTATCACACTAATCACAACAGATCGCCAACTCGGAACTACCAATCCCCAAATCTTCATAAATAACATCGCTATCCCACTAAACAAAACACCCAAAATATTAGGAGTAACACTGGACACACACTTAACTTTCACAAAACACATAGAAAACATTACAACATCAGCAAACAGGAAACTAAACATTCTAAGAACCATAGCAGGCACTGACATCAAAAATAACAAACAGATATCCATCACCATATATAAACAATTTATCCACCCATCACTGAACTACGGTTCATCACCATGACATCCACTATTAAACAAAGGAAACATGAGAAACCTCCAAACAACACAAAACAAAGCACTCAGAATTATAACAAGATGTACACTTACATCACCTCATAACCACGACAAAAACAGCAGTACTACCTAACTAGAACAAACAGCTAGAAATGATAGACACCCAATTTTACCCTAAAACACAGAGAGTACAACACCCCTGCCACACTGCACTCTCTAACCCCACTCACCACAGACTCAAACAACCTCCTTCCACAGCATTATACAAACAAATCCTAAGTAACATCCAACCACCACAAAACAACACCTCATACACCAAACAAATACACACTCACCTAACAGAACAATATTTAAGAAATCGACAACCAAACAATATACTAAATGATCATCCAATTTAACTCACTTCCAATAACCACCCAGTCATCTTTAGCCAAATTAAGATGCGGTCACCACCCAAACTTGCAATACTACAAAAATAGATTCAACATTAACCAAACTACCTCAAATATCTGCATAAAATGCAACAAGGACCCGGAAACTATGTATCACTTCTTCCTTGTCTGTCTCTCTAATCATCATTCCAGAACAACCTTTGAAATCTCTGCCTTAAGCGATCTGTGGAGGCCCGAGGCAGCGGTAGGATACTTCTGAGGTGTGGCCACTCTGATGATTGTGGTCAGGGGGCGAGAAGGTAAGGTAAGGTGTATATATATATATATATATATATATATATATATATATATATATATATATATATATATATATACTATATATATATATATATATATATATATATATATATATATATATATATATGTTTTTTTTTTGACTGGAATGCCCTTATGAATACACACTTAAAAGTCACTTTTTAATTTTAAAATAATACATAAAATCGAGTGTTAACACAAAACATCAATACACACAATTACACATATTTATTTACATATCTAAATTATATTAAATTCCACTAGCTTTCGCCGCCATAGTAACGGCCTCCTCAGGTGGGATGTTGAACAGAAAAGAAGCTCCTGCGTTAAAGAAGAGTCTGAAGTATGAAACAATTTTTCAGTTGGATGGTTGTTGATGATCCAATTTTTTATCGATATTCTTGAAAAATTTTGTACTTTTCATCATTAAATTTTGTGTTACGTCTATATTCATTTCACCTGCTATTTTATTAAAGTTATTACTATTTACAATGCAATATGATTCTATCATTTTCCTCTTGTTATTATCTGCGACATTAATGATGGGTTCCATGTTATTGATATTGATTTTATGATTAAACGTCGATCTATGATGCGTAAGTGCTGATTTCTGCTTACTGTATGTGAGATCGTATATATGCTGGTCATTTCTTCTTTTAAAGTCAATTGTCTCTCTCGATTTTATGTATTATTTTAAAATTAAAAAGTGACTTTTAAGTGTGTATTTATAAGGGCATTCCAGTCAAATATATATATATATATATATATATATATATATATATATATATATATATATATATATATATATATATATATATATATATATATATATATATATATATATATATGGTAAAAGTACTTAACCACGGAACAGGAGCTCGGACCAAAAGTGCACTACAGGTAAACTCTGCTGATCTTGCCAAACAGACGTTTTGGGATCGAAATGAAAAAATCATATCACAAAACTACAATAGCGCAGCGAAAGGAATAAAGGAATGGATTCTTGGTAAATGGTAAAATTTTAGTAAGGAAAATATAATTAAAGAATACCCCAAGAAAGGTGCCACCACTCGATAATAGCACATTAGGTCTCTCAAGCCTTCCAGGTAACTACAGGGTAGGGACTATTTCCCCCCTCGGGGGTCTCAGAATCAACTCTTTGGTATTTGGGTGTTGCGGGGGTTCCTCCCCCCTCCCCTACGGGTATGGAAAACGTCCCCCTGTGTTCCCCGTCAGCTCGAGCCCCTTGCCGTGTAATACCTTTACAAGTAATATATATATATATAATTCGCCCTAGAACAGGTAAAAAAAAAAAAAAAATTCATTTCGACCCTAAATCATCTATTTATGTATCATAGGTGCTACCTGTGAAAATTTTTTTTTTGATCCGAACTCCCGTCTGTGTGGGCGTTAAGTAACTTTGTCCTATATATATATATACCATATCTATATATATATATATATATATATATATATATATATATATATATATATATATATACCTCTTTCTATAACTATATATATATATATATATTTATGTGTGTTTGTGTGTGTGTGTGTGGGTGTGCGTGTAAGAAACAAACATGTGTGTGTGTGTGTGTGTGTGTGTGTGTGTGTGTGTGTGTGTGTGTGTGTGGAATTATAAACATGTGTTTAGTTGTGTGTTTGTGTGCGCTTGCGAAGTAGGGGTTATTAATGTATGTCTTAGTATTTATCTATC
>JABUQX010050065.1:15000-20000 GCA_015478945.1 Trachelipus rathkii
AAAAAAAAAAAAAAAAAAAAAAAAGCTACAGAAAAAAGGAATACATTTTTGGAATCCTGGTAAAATTTCACATAAGAAAATGTAAAAATAATAATAATAAAAAAAATTATTGTTAATAAATATAGTAATATGATTAGAAGGCCTATTTAGAGACCTTTTATTGGTTTCTCGATAAAATAAATAGACTTTCTATTAAATTTTGTTTTTTTTTTTTTTACTAAAACCCCAAGGGTATACCGCACCGATGGCAGGAGTCGGGGTCTCTCGGCCTTCCGGGGAACTACGGGGTAGGACTAATTCCCCCCCTCCGGGGAGGGTCTCCGGAACCCCCGCTCTTTGGTATTTGGGTGTCGCGGGGGTTCCTCCGCCCCTCCCCTACAGGGGTATGGAAAACGTCCACCTATGTTTCCCCCGTCGACAGGGCCTGAATTGTTGCCGTATAAAACCAGGAAGAATTTAATAGAAAATCTATTTATTAACGAGAAACCAATAAAAGGTCTCTAAATAGGCCTTCTAATCATATTACTATAATTATTAACAATAATTTTTTTTTATTATTTTTTTTTTTACATTTTCTTATGTGAAATTTTACCAGGATTCCAAAAATGTATTCCTTTTCGCTGTAGCTATTGTAGTTTTTGAGATATTTTTTATTTTTATTTTATTTTTACATTTCCAGGACCAGCATTGGACCAGAATTCCAGCACTGTTTTACTGTAGCATTAATAGTTTTTAAGATACATATGACAGGAATGCTGAAAATATTTATATATACTATATATAGAAATGTTTATATACAAAATATGTTCTTACTATATATATATATATATCTTTATCTCTTATATATATATATATATATATATATATATATATATATATATATATATATATATATATATATATATATATATACATTTATTTATGTATGTGGTCTCTTCTGAAGCCCTAGACAAGTTAATGATGAAAATTTAAAATTTGCAGTTCACCAACTTCGCCAGTAACGAGATAGGCCACTGGATCTTGAATTTATTTCTTTCTGAACACGAAACGTTTAGTTTCGTAATTATCTCTTTAGTAAGGGGCAGGAGACAAAGTTCTACGGTAAAATTATTTCTTTAATAAGAGGAAACACAAAGTTTCCGTTTAATTATATTTTTAATAAGAGGAAACAAAGTTTCCGATTAATTATCTTTTTAATAAGAAGAAACAAAGTTTCCGACTGTTATTTTTTTAGGTAAGAGGAAACACAAAGTTTCCGATTTTTATTTCTTTAATAATGAGTAACACAATGTTACTATCAAGATTTAAAAATCCAAAATAAATTATTATTTATTCAACAAAAGCAAGTAACATAGTAACCCATTCGTTGAGAATTGAGATACTCTTTTCTTCGTAAACTTTAGGGAATGAATAGTCTTGGACTTTGCCTGGCGTTTACCTCACTTGCTCAAATCTTTTTTCTTGAATTTTCGTCAATCGAGATTCTGCAGTCTTGTTGCTTACCCTGGAGTTTACCTCCTTTTCTTGAGAGTTGTTTTCCTGTAATTCGAAGTTCTGATCTTTTGTGAGCAAGCAAGTGAGAAGTGAGTCTGAGAGTAAGAGAATGAGTTATTTCAAAAGGTAGGGAAGCCTTGATATACAATTTTCTTCCTACTTATGTCAAAATTATGCTTACATAAATATTGACATAAGTACGAACGTCAATACAATTTTCTAATTTTTACAAATAATTATAATTTAGGATGCTATATATATATATATATATATATATATATATATATATATATATATATATATATATATATATATATATATATATATATATATATCTTTCTCTATATCTTTACTATATATATATATATATATATATATATATATATATATATATATATATAGGTGAAACTAAAGAGGTGAAACTAAAAGTTACCGCTGATATCTCGGAAACTAAGATAGGTACAAGAAAACTGATAACATATATGGAATCAGCGTATAAAATTTGTATGGAAAATGCAAAAAAAAAATTTACTTTTTTATTTTTATATCTCCAAAACTGCGATAGAGTACAAGAAAACTAATAACATATTTAGAATCAGCGTATGAAATATGTATTAAAAAGAATTTTTTTTTTAACTAAAAAAGAATTACCAAAGGGTAAACCGCAAAGATGCAAAGAGTCAGGGTCTCTCGGGGCCTCCTAGGGGACGACGGGGTAGGTTCCCCCCCTCGGGGAGGGTCTCCGGAACCCCCACTCTTTGGTATTTGGGTGTCACGGGGGTTCCTCCGCCCCTCCCCTACGGGGTATGGAAAACGTCCCCCCTCTGTCCCACCATCGGCTTCGAGCCCCCTAAAAGAATTTTATACGCTGATTCCATATATGTTATTAGTTTTTTTCTACCTATCGTAGTTTTGGAGATATAAAAAAAAAAATAAAGTAAAATTTTTGCATTTCCATACAAATTTCATGCGCTGATTCCATATCCAGTTTTCTTGTATATATCTTTGTTTTTGAGATATCATGCGAGTAACTTCTTTAGTTTGGCTATATATATATATATATATATATATATATATATATATATATATATATACATATATATATATATATATATATATATATATATATATATATATATATATATATATATATATATATATATATATATATATATATATATATATATAGTGAATACTAACATATATATATATATTTATATATATATATATATATATATATATATATATATATATATATATATATATATATATATATATATATATATATATATATATATATATATATATATATATATGAGAGAGAGAGAGAGAGAGAGAGAGAGAGAGAGAGAGAGAGAGAGAGAGAGAGAGAGAGAGCTGGGTGAGTACTTAAGAATTTTCTGTGTATTTAAATTTAATACTTAGAGTGCTTTTCAAAACCAGTGTAATTAGTTTTGTACTTGGTGGTCAAAGTACTTATTTTCTGAACTTAAGTACATAAATACTGCAGTACTGTGAAAATTTTTTTTAAAATTTTAGGTTACCATTTTACGTGTTGCAACTTGTATAGAACAATGTAGCATTTGACAATATCATAATATATATATATATATATATATATATATATATATATATATATATATATATATATATATATATATATATATATATATATATATATATATATATATATATATATATATATATATTTTTATTTTATATATATATATATATATATATATATATATATATATATATATATATATATATATATTACGTTATTATGTGTTATGTTCAACATATAATTACATATTATTATGTACGTCACTGTACGTGTTTGATCGTGCTAATGAAGCGAAGACGAGGCGCAAGCTATAGACAAGCTTGGTACGCCGTACGCGTTTGATCATGTTTGATTCAATCATACATGAAGAGTAGACATACAAGTTTTAGAATATCTGAAAGATACAGATCGAAACTTGAAGAGCCTCAACAGGCACCCATTGATAAGAAAATTATTTATGCGGTACAACACAACGATTCCATCATCTGCGCCTGTTGAGAGACTCTTCTCTTTTGCAGGGATGACTTTAACACCAAAAAGATCATCCCTCTCTGACAAGACTTTCGAAAGATTGGTCTTGCTCCGGGCGAATAACAAATTAGCTTTTTAAATGCTATGGTGGTAGTCTGGTAGATTGTTACTACCCTGGTCTACCCAGTACCCTCGATGTGTTTAACCATGTAATGTTTATGTTTTCAGGTAACAGGAATATTATACACTAAACTTTTCATTTTCTATTTTATTTAACCCTTAAGTCTTAACCGCCGAGCGCGTCAAATTTGTGCCATTGGAGATTTTTCGTTTTGTCATTAGCAAGTACAGTATAAATGTTCCCAAATGCCTATGAGCGATGAGACTATGAGGTGGTAGCCAAATAGAGTTATTTTATCACAAAAACCAAATAAGACCAAAATTAAATCATAAAATTAGTTCATAAAAAATAATGTACTTAAAAATGTACTTAAGTTAATTGACAAGTACTTAGTACTTAGTACTTAAGTACATTTGATAAAAGTACTTAGTACTTAAGTACTTTTAAACCATGTACTTCGTACTTTGTACTTAAGTACTTAATGACATTATGGATGAGCCCAGCTCTGTCTATATATATATATAAATATATATATAAAAATATATATATAAAAAATATATATATATATATATATATATATATATATATATATATATATATATATAGAATACACAAATGATAATATCTCAAGGGCATATAGCTCTGTACTGTTAGGAGGAAACTTGTCTAACTAATTGCTACCTAGGATCTGACAGGGGATCAGATATGACATTTAACGGCACAGGCGAACTCTGTCACTACAAATATATATATATATATATATATATATATATATATATATATATATATATATATATATATATATATATATATATATATATATTTAGTATATATATATATATATATATATATATATATATATATATATATATATATATATATATATCAGGGCTGCGGAGTCGTAAAATAAATTTTTCGACTCCGACTCCGACTCCGACTCCGACTCCACTTAAACAAAAATTTTCGACTCCGACTCCGACTCCGACTCCGACTCCGACTCCGACTCCGACTCCGACTCAACTTAAACAAAAATTTTCGACTCCGACTCCGACTCCGACTTCGACTCCGACTCCGACTCTACCATTTTCAAAATTGTCAGATTAGTGCTTACAAAGTTACAATAAAACATTTTTTTGTTTCAACTATTTTCGCTTGCTTTTGAGAATAAAAAAATATACCATTTTTCCAATGAATCTAATCTCTAAATGCTATACGGTAAAATACCGTAAAGACTAGAGGTGTAGCAGATATCCGCATCCACATAATTTTTCTCTGCCCGCATCCGCATGAATTTTTTTGCGGATAGCGGATAGTATTCATTTATGAATTATAAGACTAAATGTTCTTCAA
>JABUQX010050065.1:25000-48596 GCA_015478945.1 Trachelipus rathkii
TAGCCCTCTTTTTAGTAATGAGGTTATTCTATAGTATATTGCCATAATAATATTCATCTAGTCTCAATCGTTATATCCTATCATGAGTATAAATTGGTGATATTTGCTTATAAAATTACTCAGATACAATAAAGTACCTGAAAAAGAATTACCTCTTGAATAAAATTTATTTCCTTTCTAATCATAGTTAATATAATATTTATGTCAAAAAGTTGACAGATAAACAAGAGCCTAGCTGTCTTTCACATTGAGAAGTACACCTAGAATGTTATGGAATACTCATAATCAATTATTGAATTTTTGTTTTCTACTTATACCGTCTGTTCTCATTTTTATGAAAGGGCACAATAGACCAGTTTAACTAATATCATTTCATTCATACTCGATTTTAGAGATATAATATATAGAAAGTAATAATATACTTTTCAAATAAATAATCAATAAACACTTAGTTCGTATCATTAGATATGTAATTTATATAGATTGTAGCAGGGCTGCGATTATTATTATTTATTTAATTTATATTTTTTTTATTAATTTATTTTATTTTTAATTTATTTTAATTTATTTATTATTTTAATTTATTTTTTATATTATATCCTTTATTATTTTATTAAAATTATTTCTCATATAATAATATATATACATTTAAGGGATTTATTTAATAAGTGTGACTGTGGTCATAACCCTTCGCAAGACCATTAAGGTTTTCATTTGTAATGCTTATCGCAACAAGTCCATTCTGGATTACAAAGTCTTGAAGGCAGAGCAAGAGCTGAGCTTCTTATTACCGGGATTTTACTTTCAGATTCCCTAAGCCTGGTTAACGACATTTGGAGTTTTCTACCTTTCAGATGGTTCCAGAAGACTTTATCTTAGATTACTCCCAATGGACTGTCATAGCCAGTATCGTTGATACACTATTGCTGTGCACATTTTCAAGATTCTTACGGTTATTTTTGTGCTTCAAGCTTTGATATTTCTATTCATTTTCCACGTTCCATAAAATCCACCCAAGTTTATAGTTGTCTATATTCGTTGGGAACTTAAGGTGCATATGTACAGTCTGATTTAAAACTAAGCATTTCTGTTTCACTCTTATCTTTGTTTCTATTCTACATCAATGTTAGTATCTTTATTAATAGGTGTGACTGGCGTTTATCAGTTAGGGAATAGCAATAATTCCAAATAGAAAAATGTTTATTTTATAAAGGTTTTTTCTTCATTTGTTCTTCTTTTTTATCACGGATTGGCACGTTAAAGCTTTCCAATAACTGTAGTCCAGCTATCTCAGAGTCTGGATAAATTATAAATTTTTCTATGCGCTCCCAAGATATTGACAAGACTAAACTTGATGGTGTTGAGTTGTGGTTATTTCTGTTATCACAGAATTTACATTCGGGAAGAACTCTGGTGAAACCCCACCGCTAGATTGGTTGAGAAACGGAATGGTCTCGGTGCCATGCACTCACACTCATGTTTACACCTGTCACTGATGTCTTCTTTTTTCAATGTTGCTTCCTTAGCACGGGTATGGTTGGAAATTTAGAGAACATCTTACACTGACATCATTGCGACTATTCTTTCACTCTTCTGCTCTAAGTATGAACGCTATACTGAGGAATAATGTATTATTGATTAAACGTCATAATGAAATAAGTATCAAAGAATTTCTTATCTGGAATAAGTTCTTTATAATTCAAGGTGTCTTCATATAGATATCACATTGAGTTTTTAAAATGTTTTTAATGTTTTGTGTCTCGAAACCCCCATATCTGTCTCTAAGATATTTCATTCTTATTTTATTGTCTCTTGTTTTCCTCCAATCCCTTTGACAGGATTGTTGGTCTAAAAGATTGTTGGTATGCCACTTGCATCGGTATCTCTTCTCTTTATAACAGTGAAGGTGTGGAAAAGTCGGTAGGCTTCTTTCATCACAGACTCGTGTAGGTTTCTTATTAGATCATTAACATCATTCATAGTGTAATGACATTTTCTATTTAGTTGTAAGGCCTATAGACAGGTATTAACTCACTTCCGGACGATTTTCTTTCGTTGATTATGATCTCATAATTCTTGTCCATTCGACCATAGCCCAAATGTTCCTCCTCCTTTCCGTTCTGTGTACATTCGAGATAATATTTGTCCCTTGTATATCATCTTATGTGCTTAATCGTTTTCTTCTTGACCTGGAGCACTGTCAAGTTGGTTCAGATCTCTTGATACCAACAATCTATTATCCAACAGCTGTATAAGATGAACTGGTATCCGCAAACGTTTTTTATGGGCCTCTGTAGCTTTGTTTTGCTTGGCTCTTTAATACTCTGATTTTAAGTATATAATTTTGCTCTCTTTTAAAAAAATTTACTTTTCATGTTTCCCTTTCATTTTTTGTTCAATTTTTCCGATTCTTCTATATCTAGGTATTTATATGTATTTTCCTGTTGTAGCTGGATGATGGTAGTTAAAACTTTATAGTAATTTGTCAGTTTTAGTCTATTTTCTTGGTCCATTCCGAAGTTGTTTTTCCAGTCCAATCAGTCTCATCTAAATTAATTACCCATTTTTAGATATTTGTGCAAAAAAGAACAAGACTCACCTATTGCATCTCTCCCATCATCAGGAAACTTTAAGTTCTTGTAAGCCTATGTATGAGTCTAAAAGAAATCTTTACAGTCTTCCGTTACTGATTAACGTTTATTATATTAATTAGGAATAAATAACACAGGCTTGCAAAATTTAACTTTCGGAAAATTGTCTTAACTTTTAGGTGTTCATTATTTTGGATTTGCTGTCCTGATTTCAAATATGACCGGTTGCTTTAGTTGTTTTTCCTTGCTCATTCATCAAGTAAAGCTGTTTTACATAAGTGGTATTATATTCAAGTTTTAAAAATTACAAAAATATAATCAATAAAATTTTTTTCTTATGCTTAAATAGGAATACAGAGTACAAAATGTGAAGCTAAAATAAGGCAAAGGCAAACAAATATCACCTAAAATCAGTCAAGGGTAAAAACATAGTGGAGCATCGATGCTATAATGTAGTGTCGAGTCAGACAAATAAATACGCTAAGCTTTCATAGTTGATACCATGCTACATAGTGAGGCATTTCAAGCATTCTCAGTCATACATTTTAGTAACTTTTAGATTTACATAGATCTCTGGTGTTCAGCGGTTTTATTTTACTTCATAACTTACAGGTAGCCAGAATTCCTTAAGAAGTGTTGAAAGGCACAGGAGTTTAATTTAAAATAAAAAACCAGATTTGAAACAGAATAATATGTTATTATAGGAGGCCATGTTATAATTGACTCTAATGACGAATACACGCAAATGTTTTACTGTCGCCGTTAAATTCCTTCGTTTCCTTGCTCAGGTTTTTTTGTAATATATTCTTGTTGTATTTAATTTAATATAAAGGATAGTCTTTTGTTAAGAATTACACTAATTTAGCCAATATTTTACAATTGGCCAGTGAATTTTGGGCACACGCGTGGGCTTTTATATGATTATACCCTCATCTTTTTGGTAGATGCACTTGCTTTGCTACACAATTCTTCGATAGCTTTAAATTTAAGGCACGTAATGATCAGTGTTTTAATAAAAATTAAAACTAAAATATTGAAAACAATGAAAAATTTAGAAAATCTTAAAACACATAGAACTAAGTAAAAAATAAAAAAAAGTATCTCTTATCGAATTCTTCAATAATAATTGTTAATGTAGGATTCTATTATTCACATTAAAAAAAAGTTATTTTACGTAGAAAACCAAGTTTTGTTAAATTGGCATAGTAGCACTAAACTTATGATAATTATTTAGTTATTGGAGAGCTGGGGCCAGGGAGTCTTTTTTAACTTTTCGCGACTCCCTGGATAAAAGTGAGATGGGACAAGCATACTAGTGAGATTAGAGAAAAGAACCGTTTGTTTGGAGACAATGATAACAAACATTACTTTTCACACGACCAGAGCACATCATCATAGAATGGGTCGTTTGCACAATTTGTGTTTTTGTTCATCTCAAAATGTTACATTTGGTTAAGAAGCAATTAAAGTTAAGTAGACACCCACATTATTTTTGAAAGCTGATATTAGTCATTCAGGAGAATTATATATATCCCATTCTTAAAATTGTTGTATCCAATGCCAAATATTATTGTCCTTACCTTCTTGCAGAATTAAACTGAGATCCGAATAATTACTTCTCCTAAATTATCAATATAGAGTTTTATTGAATTATGAAAATCAATATTGCCCGTTGTCGTTCTTGTTTGCCTTGTGGCAATATATCAACTAAGATTTATGGCATATTGTAGAAACTCAAAGAAATATAAATGCTGAGGAATGAATCAATTTTAAATTATAAATGTTCAATAGGTCTGCCATAGCTGAAGAGCGAGACTTGTTAGAATGTGGCCATTTTAGTAACTGCTTTTACCGCTGCGTTGGCCTAAACTATCTGGCGTATCCGCTACACATAATCTATCTAGTAAGGTTAAAGCCCCCCTCTGAATAGAATGCAGTAACTGAAATATGCCGATCTATTTCATCTGTCGATAATGGTTTATTTTATGATTCATCTATATATGGTGTGTTTAGACGTCGATAATATTTAAATTCGACTTTATTTGGATTTATAGTGACTCATGTCTTAATATTTCTAAAATTATTACATTTTTAATTCCAAAAAGCTCTTATGCGGTTCAACACGGTTGGTGTAAAGTAACTTTAGATATTATTCTGCGATAGCATTGCGTTTAGCTGTGATGCTGGATCTATAAGTGATAGTACTCCTTGTACAACCGGAAAGTTTAATTTGCCCAATCTTGTTTTCTGTAGTTCTGTCATCTATATCTGTTCTTTGTTGGCGATATTATTCTAATCTATTAAGTCGCATATATTCAGACACAGATTCTTATAATAAGATATTTTTAACCGTAAATGTTTTTATCTGTTGTTCCCGGTCTTCAACGCAGAAGCCACTTAGAATTTTCTTTCCAAATTCATCGTTTTACTCACCTTGCCGAGGTGTAACCATTCGGGGTCTTAGTCAATTTTGCGTAAGAATACGATCGAAGTAGAGCGGTTATCTTGAGTTTCAGAAAATTTTGTTTGCGCACAATTCGGCAAAATTGATACTTATTACATGATCTTATAAGAAGTTCTTATTTCTTTATTAAAAATTCGGTGATCAAAAGATATCTCATGTGAAACTAAAAGTTTATTGACGTGTTAATTATTAATAGAGGCTCACACTTTTATATCTATATTCAATATGCTCTTAAATATTGAAGTTGCTCATGCGTTCATTCATATCTCTCTGGAAATTAATTTAGAAAAACTTTATCACGCCACACACACTACACACACACACACACAACATATTATTTGATATATATAGTATATATATATATATATAGTAGAATAAAGTATACTTCTGTATAGTAATAAATATAATAAGTATATAAATAAAAATAGATATAATATATATAGTATATTTGTATTTTACTTTTGTATTATTATATAATATAATGGGAGTTATGTTTGATGTTTATTTTATCTATTGTTATTCTACTATACTTTAATGAACCCTCATAAGCTTAGTAATATGATATGGGAGGTTTGATTATTTAATGTAGTACTTTAGTATTAGATCATTGTTATATTCTCTTCTTTTTAACCTATTTATGATCTTTAATAGTCTCTAAAATATGACTACCAACAGAGATAAGAACATGATTACATGGGGCAAGAGAAAAGAGTAAAAGAAATTACTGCCCTTTTGTCTGGGAATTACAGTATCTCCACTCCCGCCTGAATTCAAGCGAAGAATGAAGGTCCGAATTAGTTCTTTGAGTGTTCTTTACAAGCTGAGCCTATCTCTTCAGATGATTACCCTCAATAAAAGTGGCATTCAAGAACTTTAGTTTTATGAAGAGTTCAACCGAGCTCCGTTCTTTTATTATTGTGAATCACCAGGGTTGTCAAGCATGTCCTATCCTCGTTCTTTAAGAGTATAATTAGATGTTAAAATATTTAGGCATAATAAGTTGCAATATAGGATGATGCTGGAATATATAGAAAGAAGCATATAGTGGGGAGAGGATATAAGACACATTATCTTGCCTTTCTCTGGGATTTTGAAAAACGCGCCTCGTGTTTTGCGAACTGACAGGAACAATTATACCGATGCCTAAATCAGACTGAGCTATTCCTCGTACAACCCAATACAGAAGTTGAGAGATTCAATTGTTATATAGTTATATAAAGCATCGAATCCGTCAAGTTGGTCATATACCTAGAGTGTCCAGCTTTCTGTCCTATTCCTCGTTCTTTATTTTATTTTAGCACTGTTTAAAATATTCATATTAATCGCAGTTGTTGAAGATGTAATACACACGAAAGAACATATAATGGTTTGAAGATTAAAGAAAATTACTGTTGCCTTTTCTCTGGATTGAACCAGACGCAATAGATTTGAGAATGAGGAGCAGTATTCCTCTCGATGCTTATACAACTAGGCTATACTGCCACCAATACAAAGGTGGAGTGTCAAGAACAGTGTATTAAAGGCAACCGAGCTCCCCGTCAAGAGCGACATCACCACGGTTGTCAGGGCTGACTTATCCCTTCGTTCATTATATATTATTCTTCTTTATTTACATGCTTCAAAAGTGGTGATTAATATGGAATATTTAACATATAGAGTACTCGACAATTATGGGATGAGAAAACCGGGTGCGTTAAAAACTACGCTTGAAGCTTTCTTTTTTGGGGGCGTGGATGGCTCTGTATGGTTTCAGAGCATTACCGGTTATTGCTAACATCTGCGACGCGGTGTCCAAAACTGTTTTCGAATTCACCGCTGATGGGAGAGTAAAATTTCCTGTGACTCATTGCTGGTATTTTGGTGAACAGAGTGCGTTTGGGTAGGTGGTAGAATCTTTTAACGAAAACAAATCTTTTAACAATTGAAAACTAATCTTGTGAGAAAAAGTGAGGGAGAAGGAAGAATAAATTGTTATTTGGTAGGTCTCTCATTGGATTTTTGCAACATTACAGATTCTGGCGTATGATAAGAGTTGTTAATAGGGAAGCCTTTATGGGCAGGTTGGTTAGTTGTGATATTGGTGGTTGTTTTGTTAAGGCTCCTCTGAAATGCACATGCAACAAGTTCGTACTGACGATATGACATGTGTAAGATATATAGAATGGTGTTTCTTTAATTGGTATATGGTGTGTTTAGAGAGTTATTAGCGGAGTGAAGACAGGGTTGTGTTATGGTCTGCCTTGGTTTGTTCAATAATTTGTATATGGATTGGTTTATGAAAGAATTCGAGGTGGAGATGGACAGGAAATGGTGTAGAATGATGGGAAGGAATGGAGATGAGATAAGAGGGTGCCCTGGGCACCTTGTTATGCGGATGGATTTTAGTTCTGGTGACGAATTGAAGTCGGTAGTTTTGAGTAAGGATTGATAGGAGAGCATTTATTTGGGCAGGGTTGTGTACAGAGGAGGGGCTTGAATGTTAACGTGCGATAAGGATATTTTTGATACAGGTGTAGTGGTTGTGAGTGTAGTGACGTCCCTCAGTGGTGAAGTTAATTTAGAATGGTGGAGCAGTTGGAAACAAGTGTCTGAGTTGTAAAATATTTAGGGTATGTGTGGATGAGGAAGGGAACGGATGATGCAAGGTATGTGTAGTAGGAAAGTTGTGGAATGGCAGAAGGTAGACTGTGCGTGCGATATTAAAATCGTTCGGTTGAATGTAAAGGGAGCTAAGATTGAGTGTGCTATGGGTATACATGGAGGGTATCTTGTCTCTGGTTTACCTGTGGTTATTGTATAGTATGTGAGGACGTATGGAGTTGGATAAGAAGTTATGTAATTTCTAAGTTTTCACTGTGTTTCAGACGGAAACAATCTTAGTGGTGTGTTCTAGGTTGAGAATTGAATTGATAAAGTTGAGTTTGAATGAAGTGTGTTATTACAGAACAGTATTTGTGTGGGTTGTGAAGAAAGAAGTAAAATGGGAGAGAATAATGAACCACGTCATGTTGATGATGCTTTGGTAATGTTAATGGATGATGGATAGTAACCGGACACACTTGGTATTAGCGGATGTATAGTGGACGAGTGTGTTGGGAACCGCATCCGGCTTCGGTGAGAAGCACGGAATAGAAATAAGTGACTTGAATCCAGTAAAACGAATGTTTAGGAGAGTAGAAATGTTTTGACGCTTTGCGTATAGATATATTGGCTGAGAAACGAAAAAGGTTGTAAGCCAGGAGTGACTCGTCAGGGGTCAAAGAATTGGATAGAAGGGGGTAATAGTTGCGGCCCACACTGCGGCCTACGATGAACGCTCCTTACATTGACGATCTAGTCTCATTTATGTGTGTTGATGCCACATGCGCTTGTCCTGAATCTTTAGATGGTGGATTTGTCTGACTTGGTGCGATCGTGACGCTTCTCACTGAATTAATGGTACGGATTGAGGGGGCGGTAAGGCTGGACTTTTCTTTTCTCTTCTACTCGCTTTTTTCTTGTTCCGCATCTGTCTTGCAGTCACGGCACTTATAGCCATTACTTCGAGTTTACAATAGGTAAGGTATGATAAGAAGAAAGAAAAAAAAATATATATAATATATATATAAGTATATAAAGATATATATATTGACTTAAACGTATCATATATAATAAATAATAATATACTTATAACTCATTGAACTTATATACACCTAGTATTATATAGGTAGGTATACTATATACTATTAATATAAGTATTATATATACTATGTATGTTAAGTTGAATAGTTTGATGTATATATATAGGATAATATATATATTATATTATATTATAATCATATTGACCTAATCACTTATATCCTTTCTTGGACACCTTCCTCTATTGCCCCAAATTGGGCGACAGTAAGAGGTATAAATGTGTGTACTCTTTGTAATCACAGCATTTCGGAAAAGATTAAATTTGCAATAGGATGTACAATGACGAACGATTGTGCTGATAGAAGAGTAAATGCCCAGCCTTTTACCTTTAGCCAGCTTATCCTTCTGTAACATAGTAATTAGCGTGAGTAGCTCAGTCCACAGACCAGATTAATTCACCCTCTAGAGCATCCATTTGGTACATTATTGATAATAAGTTACTATTGCGACGGAGTACCCTCACTAACTGGTAAATTTCTCGATATTTCGTCATGTACAAGTTCATCCCCTGGCCCATGTGGGAACTCCGACAACCATAATGCCCCATAATAAAGCCTACCGCATTTACTACTCCTATCATGCATACCTTTATTTCTGCAGTCTCTGCCAAACTCACACATTTCTATACCTTCAGACATTAGTATTCTACCTTTCTACCTATCCAACTTTTTCTGTCTCCCTCTTCAGCGGTCGGGGTTCCGCCAACACACTCGTTTCCACTATTACATTCAACTTAGGTATTTAACCACACGACTTTCATTCATTTATTCCTTTACCATACATGTATACGAGACCATACTCAACCATAGTTTCATATTATTCTCTCATGTACCCTTCTCTTTCAACACACACCACACCATACTGTCATATAAGTCATACGGTTATAATCTTCACTTCTATTATTTCTTTTCACACCTAGCCTTCCTAAGATTGTCCATAGTACGGATACACATTGAATGCTTTACGGATCTATACTTCTTAAATTTACAGATCCGGCATATTTAGTCTCACTGACCATTTACTTACACCACACGGTTAACGAACATACCCACTCCATTGTAAGACTCTATTGCGATCTTCAATGACTTAAGTCCCTGTAATACATTCACCTCCTACACGATTTTGCACCAGCCACCTCACCTCCATTCACAAATCATTTCTAACGTTAATACTCTGCAATCATCAGTTTATCCCTTCTATCCATGCCAACACATACCCTAAATATTTTAAATACTCGTAGACCTTGCTCCAGCTGCGTGTCATTCATCTAGAAACGACACCGCCTAACTTTCCACTGGGGATTGTCCCCTCACGTCACAATCAAATCATCACACCCTCTTATTCCTTTTCTTAGCGTTCTATCTTTCAAACCACTTCCCTAAGTTTACATACCACTGCAACACTCTCTGCTACTAATCCTGCATTCATAATCTCTTCAGATCTACGACAACAACGCAGAACCAATCATTTTCGCATATAATAGGTAGAGCACGCGTCCACTCTCGCTCTCCCATTGACTCCATCAATTCTACGAAGAGCTTATTAGGTCCTCGGCATAATCAGTAGCTCCACCTCTGAATTCTCTTCATACCATCCATATGTACACTAATGAATATTGCCCTAAGGAGATCAATAACTTGAGATCAAACTCCTGTCTCACTTCCGCTATGTATATCCTAAACAATCACCATTGACACGATTTATTCTTACACACGCTTCACTATTGTCATCAATACTTTTGATTCCATGTCAGAAGCCTACCACCAACACCATATATCACTAATACCTGCCATAAAGCTTCCCCTATTAATCACTCTATCATCCGCCTGTTGTAAATCCATAAAATATATAGTATATATACATTTTATTCTTCTTCTTCCTCATTTTCTCAACCATTGGGTATGTTCAGTGTAAAGATTTGGATCCACCACTCCACCACTCCTAACGCACCTTGTTCTTCATCCAACGCATCAGGTCCCACACGAGTACTGACTTACATCTTTCAACTAAAATACAACATTTATCTTCCCTACAGACACTTCAATTAAACATATTTCCCCTATAATTCTACAATTCCACTTTTCCCTTCGCCTTAACTATTAAGGGTACTAAATACCTGTTGTACATAAATAATTCCTTTCCTTCCTATATTAGGTGGAATCTTTCATTATAAATAGTGGTTGGGTTCCATTTTGTTTAACACATTTGTTTTAGACCTAACTTGAGATATATTGTTTCTTGTCAATGATAAGAACCACTACCCTACTCATCCAGATAGCAGCATCTTGTAATCCATCCATACCGGTCAACTTAGTCATCAACGATCACGCGTGTCTCTCTAATAGCGTTTCCGACCATTCCACGCCACCATTGCGCTCAATTTTGGATTCCCACAACTGGTGGCGGGTCTGCTATGATTCATCCTTCTTGCTTATCCGTGGTGTAGCGCTCTTACATCCTTGGACTTAATACCTCCCATCATACCGCTTGTGGCAATTGAAACAACTTCGCCATTCCATTCATCAACAATCAATCAGCCTCCCGCTCTTGATCATTTCACTTATTAATTTTCAATCTATCCTGCTAGATTTAACCAATCTTCCAATCTTTCTACTTCTATCCTAATATCCTCACTTACTGAATACCTCATCCCCAAAAAAATACCTTTTCTTCTTGCAGGGCCATCACATTTAACCACACACATTTCTTCACTAACACCCCGGCGGCACATCATCATTACTGTTAATATTGTGCAGATTATTCGAAGTGTTTTCTTTCCATCATTCCCCATCCATCCATTTCATGCATTACAAAAGCACATCCCTATTGATTATTCTAAGCCAGATTCCCTTATTCTCAATTCTTAAACCTTTCGCGCTTCCTTCTTCTAGAAGAGCTTCTATTTCCCTTCGTATGTTCCATGTCATACTCCTTCGAAACGTGTTCATTTACCTCTTGTTTTCTTTCTCCTGTGTATGCACTCTGTGTAGTATTCGTTTTTTTCCTCCTTATATAATTCCAAGCAATCTTTCTTTTAAATTTCATCATTATGCCTTTTAGTAACATTCAACCACTTCCTTTATTACCTTTAACCGCTTTCATCACCTTCTTCATGGGTCCACCATTCGATAGTTAACAAGTTCTTTACTTTCCTACTATTGGAGGGTCAATCAATATTCTTGCCAACTTTCTAAGCAAAATTTGCTTCCTTTTTGCCCAGATTTGTTTCAGTATCAACTTGTATAAATTCACAACACGATTTACTATGCGATTGCGCATCTTACATACTTAACCTTCATTGTCTCTCCTTAACTTCTCACTCTTAATTTTACTACTTCTTTCGTATCACGCTTCCTTCCATCCAACCCACTTACACTTATTTTTACCTAGAACAACATAATGATCCGTGCGATAATCCCATTCCTAAACCTCTTACTGATTTAACCATCCAACATATACTTCAATCATCTCCTTCTTCACCCAACAAAATCAATATACTTTTACTGTCGGATGCATCCTCTACCTATAAGCACGATTATCATCTAGTTATACATATATGGATAGCTCTTTGTGTTTAAAGAGTACACAATGCAGTCTCTATATCACAGAAATCCATCACCTATCCTACCATTCTCATTTTTTCTCCTCGCCACTGTATTATTCCCTCTTCCCAAAGCCACCTGTTATAAACTCCTTTTTATGATCACCTATCCAAAACCATTGCAGGTCCCCCATACACTATCAAATTGAAGCTCCTACTTACCCATCCAGAGAGCACCATTCAAATTATCCCAAAAAATGGGCACTCTCCTCAACATTCCTCAGATGGACCATAGGTCACAACGCACACTACCTTGATTTCTCAAACTTAAATTTAACCACATTAGAATTCTTAGGACGTCAACACACACAAAGTCTAACATAGCTTTGTACCACAGGTGTCATTCATCAAAATTGCAACTCTTCTCTCCCTCTCTCATTCCTCTTCACACCAGCACAAACATTCACACCACACCCCTCAACTTCACCTTTCCTTTCATCTTTTCTGTTTTCAGTTCCAGCGAGCAAGATCAAATTTGCCTCTAATACATTCCATCACCTCTCTCGGGCTCTGTCTCCTCTTTCATTTTATTCCTCTGATATTCCAGTACATAGATTCATTCGACAAATTTCGCCGAACAGTAAAGAAGGGTCTCGTAAATTACGGCGATTTCACGACCATCTTCGAGGCAATATCTTCAGTCAGCAATTGGGCCTAAGCAGAGATAGGTGGTAGTGGGGCAAGCCAACCAACGTTACATCGCGCACACAGTCGACTTTCGACACGCAGGAAATACACGATGTGGGAATTACTTTCTACCCCGCACATTCTAGAGGATTTATGAGTGTGAGGATGTCTGTAAGGTAGATATATCTTTAGAAAGTAGGAGGGTGTGCATATAATTTTAAAAATGTGTATAAAAATGTAAGATAAATGGCGGTTGGAAAACTTGTGGAACGAAGGATGAGTGTGTGAAGAATATGAAAGCAAAAGAGAAGGAACGCATTAAAAATGGGAGGTAATTTAATCGTTCGAGTATGCGTGTCCTCTCCCTCATACAAAACTACTATATTATATATAATAATATATATGCTATATATATATTAATATTATTATATAATAGTATATATAATTATATATAGTTAAGATATATTATATATATTACCTAATATATTTTATTATTTATAAATATATATATTCTATATATATTATAAGAAGTCATTTTTTAATTAAGTAGTTCCATTTTTATTTTGGTTATAAAATTTATGGGTGTAGTGTGAGGTCGTAACATTTTGTTAGTTTCTAAATAATGTGTATGTGTAAAAAATTAATGCTTGCTTGAAAAATTAATAGAATTGTGCATTTAGAGATGTATACGCATGGCCATTCTAGACACTGGCAATAGCTTTCATCTAGTTTTCTTAATAACATACACTTGATATTTTTCTTGGATTTGACTTTTCGATCGCAATGCTAACACTATGTTTCGCCCACTAAAGCGATGCTGTCACATTACCATCCTGTAAAGCATTCCGCGTTTGTTTGTTGCAGATGAAAACTGAGAATCGATTCTCGCACTATGTTTGTTTACCACCAAATCAGTCTTTCATAATATCGTGTGTCCCGTGTGTTCCATCGTTGGATTCTTTTGGTATTTTTTCCCGCGGCTTGTGGCTTGGTTATGTGGAATGTGTTTTCTTTAGCATCGCTAGGCAGGTAATCGGCTGTTCATTGACTCGAGCCACTTAACCAAAATCTTCTCTGAGTGTGGGTCTTTGACATGTTCTTTCCATTTCTTTATAATCTTGTTCGAAATGGTGTTTCTTATCTGTATCTTCACTCACACCGGTGCCAGAATTTGTCTGGAAAAGTACATTCCAGAAATGTGAGCGTAAAAAAGTGAAACTTATACAGGCTCATGTTTTGCACCAAAGTTTTTAAACGTTGTATTAAACGATTTTTCACGTATTTTTTGTTACAATTTGGCAAACTTCTATTATCTCTGTTTCAAGTGAAGCTCTTATTTCCACAATTCTCATTGAAATGCATACATCAAGCTTTCTTTTTTCTGTTTTCCCTCGACCGATCTCGGTTTCAGTACGTCATCATTTTCATAAGTTTTCTATATATTAGTCATCCAAATACTTCCTTTCTTATATACACTATCGCTTACTTTTGACAATTTAGTAACTTTGCTGCAAAGATAATATTTATCACACATAAAGCTATGGTATGTCTCCTCCACTACTTAAGATCTTTATGGATACTCGCCTGAGCCTCACATACTGTTTTCATCGAATCTAATTTTTAAGATGTGAAGTGGGGGGAAGTACAAAATTTTTTGATCTTCTAAACTCTCTCTTTGTACATTTTTTTATCTCAGGCTGTAGGGATTTTCTGATTGACCATGTCTTTTTGTTTAATATAATGTCAAAATTCTTTGGATTCCACATAAGAAACACGGAATGCTTTTTGTATCTACTTTGTTGTACACTAACACTTAACAGGACAGATAGTACTTTAAGACTGCTCTTCAATAATCCCCGCATGGTCTTTATATTCTTTGTTGTTAGGATCAATTCTATATTTTCATTGACACTCTTTCAAATGAACAGAATATTCCACAGGTAAGGAAACATACCTACTCCCGTTATAGAGAAATGCAGCTTTGAGACTTTGAGATGAAGAGTGGAGACAGTCACGTATATATGTGTAGTAAATATTGGAAATATTTCACGAGTCCAGGATACATCAGAGCAGCGTACACTGCTTCGTTCTCTTTGCGAACAATACTCGGTTCTTCATCATTCCGTTATCTCGTATCTCTAACCTATCGAAAACGACTGTATGATTGTTATTTTTCATTCAACCGTCGGGAGCCTAAAAGTTCTTGCTAGAATCTTTTAAAGAGTCCCATGTCTAAAAAAATAATTTGAATAATAATACAAAAAGTCTAGACATAAGGAAGGACAGGGTTATTATCACAAGGTTTATTCTTCTATTTTCCTGATCGTCACAGAAGCTTTACTAAGTTTGTCTATGTTATATATAGAATGAACATGATATTTCTACCACCCATGGGACACAGGACGTCATTGGGAATCGTTACCTGGGATAATATAATTAAGAGGTGAGATCTATTACTCCTTGGACCAACACCCTACAACCTTGTTGAAGTCAAAATCAAAATTTTAACATTTTTTATTATTATCTTGATTATTAGAAAAATTCCTCTGAACATCTGGTCGTAATTTATTCTCTCTTATAAATTCTAAATGTATTTTTAGATACTGAAATTGGTATTTAAGAGAGGTGTCGAACTAAGAAATTTCAATTCCAGTCAAATTGTAATTCCAGGTTGTTTAGGTTTAAAAAAAAAGTTTTATTTATAATTATGAAAATCATTTTTTTTTCATATTCTCAAACCTCCACACCAACATATTTTTCGGATTTTCTCTCGCAGCTCAATGATAAAATGGAGTCAAGAAGCCGGAGCGGAGCGGCGGAAGTCCGGAAAGCCGGAGGCCGGACGCCGGAGCTGGTTGCTGGTGCCTGGTGCCGGTGCGGTGCCGGATGCTAACGATCCTGGCTATATCAAGTTTTTTTCCAAGAATATAATTTTTTAAGATGTTAAAAATCTATATTGTCCAGATAAATACGTAACTATACAATTTTGTTCAATAGTGCATGAATTCTTAGTCGATCCGAGCCGGATCCGGAGCGGAGTGCGAAGTCCAAGAGCCGCGTGTGGTACGGCAGTTCAGAGCGTAGGCAGTATGAAATTTTATCCTCTAAAAATATCTCTTTTTAGGATGAAAAATTTAATGGGCAAGAAGACGTGCTGAACAGTTAATCATAATAGTGGCAGAAACCGTATAAGTCAAATCCGGACGCAGAACGAAGTCATAACCGGATCGGAGCGGATTTCAGAGAGCTGGATCCTGGGATAATAGCCATTTTTTTCGGGAAATATTTTTTGGTGAAAAATTTTAGGAGATGTACAAGAACTTGCTGAACAATTTTCAAATAAGTGCAGAAACCTTAGGGGCGGATTTCGAGGGGCCAAAGCCGAGAGTACCAGGAAGCCGGATCACGATCCCGGATCTTGGGTATGTATTTTCTTCACAAGATATCTTTATTCGGTGCAACCTTATTTCATGAAGACTCATTCAGTAATATTGAATTAGTCTGTGAAATGGTTTGTCAGGTCTCTCCTGAGCCTGTAAGCCAAAGTCATATCGGAGGGCCTTGTACCAGAACCGAATCTCGGAGCAGGATACTCGTGGGTATGAATTTTTTTTTGGGAAATAGATTTTTTGGATGAAAAATTTATTGTGAGACAGAGCCACATGGCACCAATAGTTGGCTTAAACCTTAGTCATATCCGGAGCAGGAAGCAGCAGTCATAACCGGATCCGGAAGCCGGGATTCCGGAGCTGGCTCCTGGGTAAATGAATTTTTCTTCGGGAAATATTTTTTTTGGTGAAAAAATTTATCTGTAAGAAGACTTGCCGACAATTTGTCACATAGTGCATTTTGATAAATACCCCTAGCCGGATAGGAGCCGAAAGAAGAAGTCTGAGCAGAATCTGAATTCAAGCCATAGTGAGAGTTGCGGTCATGTATTTTCTTCAGAATATTTTTTAACCCTGCACAAAGATATAATGCATTCACAATGAATCAGTATGAAGTAGAATGCAAACAGTGTAAAAACACTTAGTGAGGATCGGAGCCGATTAGCCAAAGTCATTCCGGGGAAGCCGTATCCGGAGCCGATACCTGGTATAGAACTTTTTATTTGGCGTGGCAATACTTGTCAAGTCTGTAAAAAGAATTTTACAAGTAAAGGCGTGCCGAACAATTTTCAATAGAATGCAGAAACCTTAGTCGCATCCGGAGCCGAAGCTAGAAGGTTAGCGCGGTTCCGGATCCGGATCCGGAATCCCGATCCGGCTGTGACTTGTTAAAACTAAACACTGCAGATAATATACTTAGAGCAGTTCAAAGTTTATTGTCAGAAGACATGCTGAACAATGTTCAAGTAGTCTAGAAACCAATTAGTCGGATCCGTATGCTCGGAGCGCGGAGAACCGGATCCGGATTTGATCTGATCTGGGTATCGACTTTTTTTTCGTCAGATAAATTTTTTGATGGTGAAAAATTTTAATTGTCAGAAGACGTGCCGAACAATTTTTCAAATAGTGCAGAAACCTTGATCGGTTCCGGAGGCAGAAAGCCGAAGTCATAGACGCGATCCGGAGCCGTTGATATTCGGAGCTGATCCGTGGGTATGGGAATTTTTGTTCGAGAGAATAATTTTGGTGAAAAGTTTATTGTAGAAAGACGTGCTGGAAGACAATTGTTCAAATAGTGCAGTGAAACATTAGTCAGAATCGCGGAGCAGAAAGGCGAAGTCCATAATACCCGGATCCGGAGCTGGATCCATGGGTATGAATTTTTTTCGGAAAGATATTTTTTTTGGTGAAAATTTTTTTTTTTTTTCTTTATTGTCAGAAGACGTGCCGAACAATTTTCAATAGTGCGGAGAAGCCTTAGCCGGATCCGGAGCCACAGCTCATACCCAGGAGCCGGATCCGGATCCGGATCCGGAGTATGAAACGGAGCCTGGGCTATATGAATTTTCTTCAGAATATATTTTTTTTAGGTGAAACATTTTATGTCAGACAACAAGACGTGATGAGCAATGTTCAAGATCGAGGTCAGTTAGACAACATTAGTCGGACTCCGGAGGCGAATCCAGAAGTCTATATCCTCGTGAGCCGTAATCCGGAGCCGGATGTGGGTAATGACTTGTTTTTTCCGGGGAAATATTGTTTTCTCAGCTCAAAAACTGTTGTCACAAGATAGGACCGTGCCACAACAATTTTTCAACATAGTGCAGAAGACCTTGGAGTCGAATCCGGAGGCCGAAGGCTGTAGGTCATTAGCGGATCCGGAATCCGGATCCGGATCCTGGGTTTGAAATTTTATCTTTCAGAAAATATTTTTTGAGGTGAAGAAATTTTATTTGTCAGGAAGAGTATTGGCTGAGATCAAGGTTCAAAATTAGTCTAGAAAACAATTTAGTCGGCTCCGGTAGCCGGGTGGATCCGGAGCGGAGCCGCGATCCTCTGGAGCCGAGCCGGTCGCGGAGGCCTGATCCTGGGTATGAATTTTTTTAGAGAATATTTTTTTTGTTGAAATAAATTGTATTTTCACGAAGGAAGTGCCGAGAACAATTTTCAATAGTGCAGAAACCCGTTAGTCGGTTCCGGAGCAGAAGCCGAAGTCTAACCCGGAGTCGGCAGCTCGGATATGATCGGGAGGTAAGACTGGTATGTTTCGTTTTTTTCTTGCGGAAGTAATTTTTTGGTGCAAAATTTATCTGTCAGAAGAATGTGCGAACATTTGTCTTTATAAATGATGAGAATTAGTCAGAATCCGGAGTTCAGCAAGACCGTTAAGGTCACTAACCGGATTCCGGCAGCCCGGATCCGGAGCTGGGATCTGGGTATGAGAATTGTGTTTTTCAGAAAATAATATTTATCTTTTGGTGAAAATATTGTATTGTCAGAAGACGTGCCGGAACAATTTTCTCAAAGTGTAGTGCAGAAACCTTTAGGCTGGATGCCGGAGACGCGAAGCGCGAAGTCAGAGCGTTATCCGGGAATCGGATCCGGATCGACGGATCCTATGGGTATGAACACTGGGTTCTACACAAAATTTTTTTTAGGTGAAAATTTATTTCAACAAGACAGGGATACAGTGCTGAGCAAGGTTCAAATAGTGTAGAAACAATAGTCGGATCCGGAGCCGAAGCCAAAGTACATATCCAGGAGCCGATGCCGGAGCCGATCCGGAGCCGGACTGGGGTATGAATTTTGTTTCAGGGAACTAATTCTTTTTTTCGTAAAACTTTTAGTATTTTTACCGAACAATATTCAAATAGTGCAGAAACTTATCGAATGCGGCGCCGGAAGCTGAGGTCTGAGCTCGGTCCGTGATGTCCGATCCGGATTCCGGATCGCTGGGTAAATGAAATTTTCTTCAGAGACAATATTTTTTGAGGTTGAAAAAATGTATTTCAGGAAGACTATGCTGAACAATGTTCAAATAGTCTAGAAACATTTTAGTTCGGGATTGGAGATCTATCACGGAGCCAGAGGAGCCGGATTCTCAGAGCCTGATCCTGGGTATGAATTTTTTTCCAGAAAATTTAAGTTTGGTGAAAAAATTTTATTGTTTTAGAAGAACGTGCCGAACAAATATTTCTCAAATAGTGTCAGAACCTTAGTCGATCCGACAAGCTGAAGTCGGAGCGAATTCCCGTATTCGGATCCTTGGTATGAATTAGTGTATTTCTTCAGTAAAATATTTATTTTTTTAGGTGAAGTGATCGAAATTTAATTTTACAGTACAATAAAAGCAATGTTCAATGAGGGTAGAAACATTAGTCGGATTCGGAGCCCGATAGCCGTAAGTCGTATCCGGCCGTATGCCGGAGCCGATCCCTGGGTATATAAATTCTCATATTATATTTCGGGATTAATTATTTTTTGGGTTGTAAACGTCTTGTCAGATTAGGCGTGCCGAACCATTTTTCACAAATAGTTCCAATGAAGTAAACTCCTTAGGTTCGAGTCGCGGGCCTGAAGCTTGAAGTTCTTAGCCTTGGATGCGGTATCATCGCGTTATATGAATTTCATATATAATAGAAGATGGTTGTTGCTATTGGGAAGGTGAAAAATTTATTTCAGAAGTCGTCGTGCTGAACAATGTTCAAAAGTCTATAAACATTAGTCGGATCCGGATTTCCGGAGCCGGATCCGGAGCGTATTCCTGGGTATGAATTTTTTTCGAAAAAATTTTTTGGGTGAAAAATTTATTTTCAGAAGACGTCCGAACAATTTTTCAGAAAAGTGGCAGAACCTTAGTCTGGATCGTCGGAGCCGAAGCCGGAAGTCGTATCTTTGGGAGCCGTGTCCTTAGCCGGACTCCTGGGTCACTCACTAAATATTGTCGAAAAATATTTTTTTTAAGTAAAAAATTGTATATAGCCAGGAAGACGAGCTGACCCCATTTTCAATAGTGCACGAAACCCTTGAGTCGGATCCGAAAAGCGGGACAGCTGAAGTCGAAGTCGGAAATAGAGATCTGCGCACTCACTCGATTTCTTTTATCAAGAAATATTTTTTTAGGATGAAAAATATATTGTCAAAGATTACTGAACAATTTTCAAATAGTACAGAACTTAGTTGGATCCGGAGCCGATCGGAGCAGGTGTAGGAGCCGGAGTCTAGGTATAAATTTTTCAATAAATATTTTTTTCGGTGTAAGAAATAGCATCCTATTGGCATGAAAGAGACGTGCTGAAATAATTTACAAATAAAGATAGATCCTTGTAGTCAGTCGAATGCTGGAGCCGGAGGGCCGGAGCCGGAGCCAAGAGTCCTGGTATCCGATATTTTTTTTCTATAAATACTTTTTAGGAGAAATATTTTATATTGTCAGAAGATAGTGAAAATTAGATAATTTTCCAATAGTGCAAATTCCTTAGTAGGATCCGAATTTCCGGAGTCGGGGAGCGGGAGCCGGAGTTGAATTTTATATTCTTGAAAAAATATTTTTTTTAATTTTAAAAATAATTATTACGAGAGACGTTGCTGAACAATTTTAAACTAGTGCAGAAACCTTGAAGTTCGGAGCCAGAAGGCGCGGACCCGGTTCAGAATTGTTCGGGTATAAATAATAGTTTTCCCAAGAAATATTCTTTTTAGGCCGAAAATATATTATAAAAGAAGTGCTCCGATCGGCAATTTTCAAATGCTAGAACCATTAGCCGGAGCACGAAGTCTGATAAACAAATTTTGTACGTATCTGCGTGTGAAATATATTTATAGGATATATCTTAGTTAATATATATATATATAGTATGATATTATATATATATATATAATAATAGTTATATATAGTATAGATAGTATATTATAATATAGTAATATTATATATATATAATATATAATAGCTATATTTATACTATAGTACTAGCATCTTCATATACTACTATATATATAAAATAGAACATCTTCAGGGAGGACGAGCAGGTAAGTCTTTTTGAAATTAGCGCAATCATAATATCCTATCCGTAGATGAATCATACGTCTGTACCATTCTCAACATATGCCAACGTTGAGAAAGCACAATTTCTATTAATGCTAATAAGCAAAATCATGTAAAGGCTCACTGCTAATAAGGGTGACTCGTCACGAATTTTAACTCATTTAGAAAAGGTAATTTTTTTATAGATTCTCTGGATTGTTATAAATTTTTTTCTTTTTTTTTAATGAAAATGAAAATTTAATAATTTAATTTAATAATCTGCCCTTCCCCAGAAAAGAAACGCGCATCTCGGAGCAGATTTTAATCTATTTGCTTTCGATATCACTGCTTTGAGTCGGTGCTTATTTAAATCAGGCAGGAGGGGGTGGTCTGGTAACACCTGGCTGGGGCTACCTGGCATTCTGCTTGGTGTTCCCTAGGGATTGACAGAACAACCAACCTAAAGTCAAGAAACCGAGGAAATGTGCCAACATGCTTGTTGCGAACAGTGCTCACTAATAAGACAAAGAAAAATAGCCCGCGCCAAAGGATTATATCGCGATGTCGGCAGGTAAGCCTTGCTTTGATCAGAAGCAATGTCAGAAAGTCTGCTACCGCTAGTCACCGATCGCTACTTCCCAGACAGAAAACGGGAAGGCATATCAGAACAGTTTTGCTAATCTCACTGCTTCGATATCACGGCTTTGAAACTTACTACTTTTTTCATTCGACAAGAGGAGTGGTTGGAAAATCTGCTGGGGCTACATGGCAATTTTTGCATGGGTGTTCCTGGGTTACAGGAGTATGCAACCAAAGTCAAGGAACGAAGAAATGGGCACAACATGCTTTGTGCCAAATTTGCAACAATAATGAAGACGGAGAAAAATTCACGGCTCGCGCCAAGACTAGAACCATCGACGACAGCGTGCAGTTAGAGGTTCAATGTACAGGGAAGGGCTCTATTCCGACTAGTAGCTCCTGTTATCCGACTCCCAGATAAGAGCTTCATAACGGAAACTCAGTTTGAGTTCCCGCAATGTATTCACCTCTAAACTCGGTTACTCCCTTTTTATAATAATCGAATACGAGGCATAAGCTTCGGGATTTGACACCTGCTGTGGGCTACATGGCATTATTTGCTTGTAAATGTTGTTGACTACCTGGGTTATCCAATGGAAGCAACCAAACACCAAAGTCAAGATCGGGTACCGAAATGGGCAGCAACAATGCCTTGTGGTGTTTCGGGCCAAATTTTGGCAGATCAAATAAGACGAATGTAGTATGAATTTTCACTACGCACACAGAGACTCAAACCATCGATTTTTAACAGGTCGCCGTTAGCACACAATGTACCATGGAAAGTTCTTTGTTTCTTGTCCGATTCACCTTATCCCCAGAAAAAGAAGACATTCTCAGGAAACAATTTTCCTTACATGTTGCTTCGAATCACTGATTTGGAAGACTCTCAGGTAACTTATTTTGTTGACGGAGGGTGGTTGGAAACCTTCTGGTGCACATGGCATTGCTGCTGTGTGGTATCTAATTACCTGGGTAAACCAAGAAGAAACCAATCCAGTCAAAGAACACCGAAATTGGGCACAACATGCTTGTTGCAACAAATTTGCAAAATAAGACGAAAGAAAAATTTCACTCGTGCTAGGACTACGAACCATCGGACATACAGCGGCTGCCGTTAGACAAGTGTCCTGGAACTCTACCACTATTTCAACGATGCGCGCTTCACCCAGAAAAAAGAAGGGCATATCGGAACGTTCTAATCTAATCTTCTAGACTCCGCACTACCACTGGGCTTTGAAACTCGGTTACTTATTAAAATAGACAGGAGGGTGGTGTGGAAAGCACTGCTGGGGCTACATGGGCCTTCTGCTTGGGTGTCTCTGGGTTATTTCAGAAGCAAAGCAACAAGAAAGCAAGGGCCGAAATGGGCACAACATGCTTTGTGCCAAATTAATAATATTAATAAGGAATAATAAAAAAGTTTACTTGTGCCAGGACTCGAACATCGACAACAGCGTCGTGCCGTTGTCTAGACGAATGTGCAGTAAGAAGACTCTGCCACATAAGTTGCTACCCGCAATTCACCTAGCCCAGAAAAAGAAGGCATCTCGACAGTTCTTTCTAAATATCTTAACCGTGATCGATATCACTGCCTTTGAACTCGGTAAATATATTGAAATCCATGAAGGGATGCTTGAACTGTCA